>JABUQX010139039.1:0-27975 GCA_015478945.1 Trachelipus rathkii | reverse complement strand
TATAATTAATCTATGCGCAGATAAATTATATATTGTTTTATTATTGATGATTATTGATTATTGATATTATTGCCGCACTTCCGCCTGCATTCCCGACTTAGATGGTATTGATATAATTTGCTGAATGTTAGTATATTAAATCACTCCCTAAATTAAACTTATCTCTCACTTCTCTTTCTCCTATCTGTCTCTCTCTTCATTCTGCCATTGTCATAATTCCCCTGTCAATCTTATGATCCCTCTCTCACTTTCCTCGCCTCCTTCTCTCTTTTACTCTTCTCGCCGCTCTTCCCTCGCGATCTCTTACTTCTTCCTTGCCTTCCTCCTGACTCTTCTCTCCTCATCTTCTTTATCTACTTCTCTCATTCTACTTTCATTTCTAAGTTTCCTAAAGACAGAGTTACACATATCGAAATTCATACGTTGGACGATTTAATTTTAATAATAATATTGTGGTTTAAGAATTAATTAATTGTTTGAGTATTCTCATACCAGAATGTAATGCTAGCTTATCGAAGATATAATTTCGGGATGAGTAACCTTTTCTGATCTCTATTCAAGTTTATACAGCAATTTATACAATAAAATAATTCAGCTCCCCACTATAACTAAATGACTTTCTTACTTATTGATGGTATATATATTCAATTAATTATTAATATTGAGTTTATTTATTAATAATATTATTAATTATTTAATTGGTGAGGTACTCATATCAAATGTAGATGCGCTTTCATGCGAAAATAGTATGATCGGAGAGAGAACCTTTTCTGAACCTGTCAAATATTGCAATATACAATAAACCAGGAATCTCTCTAAATAACAATCAAAATATTGTAGCTACTACCCACATAAGCTTCATTTTCGTAAAGTAGAAGTTCTTGCAGACATATGATATATGTAGAATAGTACAATAACTAGGTTCACCCTATCCTAGGATTCTATTGTTTTCGTTATATTTTTAGGACAAGGGCTTTTCGCAGAAAACCCTCACTATCGCTAAAAATAGGCATGAAGTATGGTTGAGGAAAAGTAAAAAAATTATTGTTTTGATGCAACAATGATAAACATTTAATTTAGGTATAAAAATAAGTGGCAATCCTTCTCGTTAAAAATATTTTTAGATTTCATCACACTCTCATAGCCGTAAGACCCTAGAAGCGGTCATCTGACGCAAAAATTATTTAATGTGAAGAGACAATCATCACTAGTGAGGCTTATTTTCAGATACCCTAAATAGAAGATCTTAAGATTGTGAGACTTACATACGAAGAGAATAGAATACGACATTAGATATCTATGGCAGTAAAACTATTTGATCTACGCTAGGCCTCCGGAATATTAATTGATATATATCATCTATTAATTAGAATATTAATTACACCGCATTACGAATATTTTCTATGTGTTCACTTACAAATAGTGGAAAAATATATCTATTTAGTATTTAAATACAATGAAACGATTATCCCAATCACTTTTGTAACCGTATATTGTAGGTAATTGTTTTTTTAACGGGAAATTTACAACCAGTGATCATTTGTGAATTTTATAGTGCCTCAAATTCTTCTACTTCACCAGCTTTGCTCAGAGCCAGCTGCAGCCGATCAAAGGAGCCAGTTCGCAGGCAGAAGATGATCAACACTAATAACGGCTTGTGTGGACCCCGTACCTTGGTCACAGAATTCTTGAATTCACACGAAACATATAACATGTTTCATTACCATACCGGGGGAATATTTTCTTATTTTTAATTTTTATTATTTCTTATCAAATAATTACTATTTATTAATTATTAGTATTCATTATTTATTATTGATATTTTATTATTAATATATTTATTATTATATATTTTTATATTATATTAGAGTATGATGATGCCCCCGTTGAACCTTAACAAATAGATATTTACACACTAGTCTGGTATACCCGTTCGTACCACCACTCACAAGCAAAAAAATTAATTGAGCTAAGTAACTAAATATGAAAAAATTGATATGATTTTAAAGAATGTGTTATGATAATTAAGATGATCATTTTGCACAAATTTATATTTAGCGCAATCATATAGCCTCAGTGGAATATTCCGGAGCAGGATCCTAAGGGGTAATAGGCGTCTTAATGCCACCCGCGCGGATAGCCGCCCACGTCCACAGCTATTTAATATATTTTAATGTTTTGCGCGTCCACATTCTAAATCCAACTGACTTATACCTCAATTCAGTTAATCGATATCTCATCCTCTGCGAGCAAGCCACTGCTACACCTGTCGTCCGAGAAAATTCAATCATTCCCAGACTGCATTTTATTGGTTTGTTTTGACCATGTAGATTGCTTGAGTTCCGCATCATTCTGAACACTTATCAAGATAATTAAGAAGTGTAGATATATCGAGAAGATTGTGAAATATGCATCATATTATTTTTGACATTCAGAAATTCTTTTCCTTCTCAAAATCAGGGATAAATGGGATTAATAATTCCTGCTAAAGCAACTGTATGATATATCGCTTTACAACCCCGAACACGCTGCAAAACCACTATTATTTATTCGACGATTCATTCCCGGCAGCCTCCACCATAGATGAAATAAGGGTAATAACTTTCTGACTTGGAAATGGATACTTTCATACGTGTTTGCACCCAAAACCCCGAATGAATTTAAATTGAATTTGCGGAGTTTGGGGCAACTCCATTCTAACACATTGCATTTAGTGAATAAAATAATAATTCGCATACCCTTTGCTTCCTGGCATCTATATGAAGATGCGCGGCGCGACATGTCACAACCAGTACCAATCAGAGACCCGACATTTCCCGCACTATATGCAGCGACAGATCATAGACATGTAATTGCGCCATCTCCTTGATTTTGATGTCCTTGAATTTTTTTTACAACAAAACCTCTTGTACCCGTTCATTCATTCTTCTCCTACCTCTTCGATACTTTCTCGCACCTCCGCAACCAGTATACTAAATTCTGCAAGTGTCCCACGTAACACATTCCCACAATATAGATCTACTCGTATTCTTGCAGGAATACCTAGCCGCTTCCGTCTACAACGTACCTCCTCCTTCTGACACATCTAGCCGATCCTTCAGGCACTCACATAACCAGACGCAGAAAACACGCCCACTGAGGTAATAAATTCTTCTCATCCCACGACATTTCGCATACGCTTCCATATCTCCGACTGCATATTCGTCAATCCAGTACACCCCTCCGTCGACAGCTCCCTTGCAATAGCGCGGTTCCTTGCCGAGAACTGCAATGCCACATAAACGTGCCTTTCCCGTCTCCCGTCTTACAGTCGGCACATAACTAATAACACTGTTCGACCTCGTTGATCCGACTCCTTTCCTAACTCATCATTCGCTTCTGCCGTTCTCGTTCACCCTTTCTTCTTACGCCTCTTCACGCCCAGCCCCCGCCAACAACTAGTTTCCTTACGAATGATCTTTCATGGTTTACTTTAATATTATGTCACCATACTTCGCATGGATAAGCCACAGAGTAAAGAAAATGCGATTCCTTCTCTCACCTCCATCAGGAAATCAGACCAGCACATCGTCGTAAGGAGCGACCGGGGAGATTGCTGCTCTTTCATTCTTCTCCACTACTGCACGAGGATGTTCTTCATCTGACGATCAGTCGTTCTAAACTTTCTCTTGATCATCTGGGGCCCAGCCTTTTCGCCACCAGGGGACCCTCGCCAGGACATCTGCTATCCCTCTCCCTGGCCGTCAACTATTCCGTGCCTTCGCTGCTAATGACTCTTCCATTCCGGTATATGTGAGCGTTATGCCACGCGTTGTTGGATGCTCGCATTTTTTCTCCGGCACGGCAATTCCATGGTTTCTGTCCTGAAGGTACACAGCCCTCCCAAGGTGCTGATTTTTGTCCAAATTTTAATTTATGGTCGATCTTCTAATACGCCGACTTTGGGTACCGGATGGCAGGATACTTCTTCTTTATACTCCCAATTAGTGCTATTATGTGCTTCCCACTGAGCCCGACATAGAAGGTATTACGTTCTGTTGCTCTCCAACTTCTCAGGGTTCTGCCTGCACTTTTGTGGGCTGAACCTCCTCAGAAGAATTTCCTTCGGTAATGCATCCATAGACTCTTCCGTAACCCCTCTGAAGCTCAGTTGATACATTACATAACTTGTAACCTAGCGAAAACTGACAGGCGCCAAGCCCACCTGTTGAGCTCGAAGCTTCCGGCCGCGGCTCTCCAAACCCGAAAAAGCTCAAGGCCGCCAAAGGCCGAGATTTATAACAATTTGAAAGGAAGCTTAGCATTGTAGCGCCCTTGCCAAAGTATGTTCTCTACAATACGTCATTCATCGTGGTTAAGTCCTTAAGATGCACAGCACAGGCCGATGGAAGACCTATGTTTGGTATGATTAGCTTTTGAATTCTGCCACAACATCAGATAGGTACCCTGTACCGCACATAATATACAAAGTTTCACTTCCCTCCTGTCTGGCAACACCATTTCTTGGCTTGGAATAATCGAGCCCCTTACATCAGTATTTACCACGTTAGGGCTTCCGAACGGCCCAAATCAAGACGGTGTAATTACTCCCTAAGCTCTCTTTGATATACTAAGAATGCCATCCGTTTGAAAATTGCAGCCCATAGTTGCCCGTTCCAGACGAGAGTGTTACCTGATTCGAGTCGAACCTCCATTGGCCTACCTTTCTTGAGACAATTATTTAAATATGATCTTTAAGTCGCTTACCTTCACTCTCCTAGATAATAGAACAAATTATATGGGAGCACCTGCGTTAGCCGTTATTGGAACTTTAGGATTGGATAGATTGCGGGATTAAATGTTATCGTCTCAAATCTACCAAGTGTATCGGCGCAATAGTCCATTGTCTCTGACAGTGCCATGATGGCATATCACTAGTACTTCGGAATCCTAATGGGATATGTGTGACCCTTCTATATAGTTGAATATCCGTTGTCGCCACACGCGTCAGACAACTTTCCTCTTCCCCAATATAATCAAAAAGCAACGATATCAGTCAAATTATATTCTGGAATGAATAATCAAATCTTAACACTACAAAATGAGTTATATTTCTGAAAGTCATGACTAGGGCCTATGCCCTACCTTATATGAACTACTTTACTGCACCGATCTCGTCCTAAACATAGTCATGAATGACAGACATCCACTAAAGATATGTCGAATTAGGATCTCATATATTAGGCAGCAGAGTCTAGCTTTTCGGACTTCCAAGTAAGCCCTCCCTACCGCCACTCTTAATTATTTTTGTTTTCAGCCCCACGAATGTGGATACCGCAACCAGCGAGAGTCGAAGTGTAGAACCTGAGAACTTATAACTATCCGAAAATCTCTCCCAAATCAGTTCCAAGAAGAGTTCTATGAATTACAAATTCTTACTTTACGTCTCAATGCGCACCCGCCAATACAAAAATTTTGTATATAGTTCTTTTATAAATGATTTGCTTGCTATGTACCTTGCGGTTCGCCCAATGTGTTCAGATTAATTATTGTTACATTGTGGATTATATAGTACGGTAGATATACTTAGTTATTGGTAATGTATCTCAACATCCTCGACCGAACCTTAACTAAAGCAGTCACGGAAAATTAGTCTTACAATCTCGGCAAATCTATATTATGTTAATTTTAATAATTATTTCGTATTCACATTTTCCCCCCGATTCCCCCTCGAAAGCTCGTCATTCTCGAAAATTTTTGATTGCCTGCAGATTATAAACATAATTATGTAAAGGGCATTATTTACGTCACAGTCCCTGAGGTGGATATTGTTCAGCACATCCGGAAGATTTGCCCGTTTTCTCGGAGATATGCATGAGTTGTGAAATTATGATTAATAAGCAGATATCTCTTGCTGCCACTAGGTTAAATCATCTGACAATTTGAGAAACCTGCATAACAGCATGGGCGACCGACTAATTGCTCGATAGAAATGACATAATAGAACAGATGAAAATCGTAGATCATAGCAAAGAACAGACGTACGATACGAGAAGATGAACATATAGACGATGATCTATATGAAATGCAATGATATACGTAAATGTGTTGGCGAATGCTTCTATAAATTTATTTCTTTTAGGTCGTTCTAAATGATATAAGAAATTGGTATGAAGAAATTGGTATGGTAAGGAGGAGATAGTATAGTACCTATGAACTTAGTGATGATATACGTATTGTCTATAAATATCATATAATGTCAAATTAATACCATGCTGTTCACATTAGCGTAATTCATTAATATAGTGATCGATTCTGTGTACGAAAAAGGCTATCTTTCGTGCTAAGATAAACAATTTCAAGTGCGACTTTGCAGAGCAAGAGATCAGAGAGACGAAAGGAAGAGTGAGATCGTTCTGTAAGGCGACGGCGGGTCGAATAAGTATCCAGGGTTAAAACTATATGCGGTCGTCAAGAGATAACGTGCATAGGTGTCGAGGCCTCTTTGGGATACACGTGCCGATGGCGCAAGCTCAAGCATACTAGAGGCGTTAGAATTCTGTCTACCGCATAAAGCAAGGAATAATCAGGAAAAATAGGTGCCCTCCGGCTCGGGATGGATATGGATAGCGCTAATTGACTAGCCGCGACGGACGCGGCCCTCGCGCCAATGTCCCCCTTTTTTGGAAAGGTATCTGACTAAGGGTCCCGTGAAGAAAAGGTGACCATGAAAGATTGAGGGTTTAGAATAAGACGCCAGGAAACAGTAAAGGCGAGCAGTCGCCACAATTCAGATTATTGAAGTTGAATTATGTAAGTTTTTCAACTACAATATCAAGTTATATATATGAGCTCAATATCATATAGCAAATACAGTCTCAAAAGAAAGACAATTTTTAAAGATATTCTGGACCCCTTATAACTGCCAGTGTCTCCTTCCGCCACCAAAATTTGTTCATTCCAAATCGATTCAATGACATCGTCTTCGCTTTATTATTATTAACTTGTAATCTTGATTATATATATACATTGTCAACGTATAATGTTCAAAATTTTCTGTCACTTTTCCACAATTCATGTTAGCATTTTGTATGGACATTCTTCCGCACCATTTTACCAATGTATTGTTGCAAGCGTATATTATTAATATACACTTTACCTGAGATTGGATAACTGGTATTACTCGTTGGAATCTCATAAAACAAGAGGCAAATTAAAATTTCCCTAAATCCGATCAAATTTGTGGTCTCGATCTTTAACAGCCAACTCGAATTCCATATTTCGATCTAAATAAAGTGAACATTTTATCTGTCCATGAATCGCATACGATTAGTACAGATTTGGGGCATAACCCTCTCGGTACCTACATTAAGTATCAGTATTTATCAAAATTATTTAGTCATCAGTTTATTTCTAGAATCCCATTTACGTCTTATTTGGTTAATAAGTACATGGGTAAAGGCCTCTATAGTGTACGTGGATCTTGATTTTGACTGTGTATTATTGAAGTATATATTTGCTTATGTAGAAGACCATAACATACTATTACTTAAGTTTGTGATCCTATTCCTTATATTCTGAATCGGATTGTGAAAGTGCACCGTCAGACCTTAATTAATTAAAGGCTGATTCTGTTCTTGTTATGGCATACTAATATATTCCAACTATAATCATGAATACTTAAACTTTGCTTCGATTCCCCCACGGAAGCAACTCCCATATATATGCATGGATAAATATTAAATATTAATCGTCAAATCTGATTGGCATGACGAAAATTAAGGAAGGTACTCGTTCAGTAGTTTCCAGTTATAGTAGTCCTGATATATTTATTACTCGAGATATTAGCGCATTATTTTATGGCCTAATCTCTTCCTATTGACTTGCCGGATTCGATTAATGTTTATCTTATGCTTCATTATCAATCCTCCCTTCCTGCACTATGCTTAGTTAATTCCCACCTGATGCGCTCTAATCGCTATGCCTATTATATTACAGCTTGGTGGCCCATAAACGTGCAACAATTAAATAACACTCTCCTTCTGTCTCTGATCACTGTTGAGTTATCAGATTGTTAACTTTTTTTTTTACACTTGAATGCATTCATCTTGACGTCCCGTGGCTGACATTCTAAATCTAGGCTCTCTCTGTTTATTCTCCCGAACCGCCATAGCTAAAAGATCGACAAATACAACTTAAAAGTCAGTTTTTCCGAAAGAAATCTTCTAATTAAATAGAACTATAATATTGATTTACCCATATTGGTTTTCCGTTGACGGTCATATGACTCCCCACCAGTCTCCAACTCCCCACCCAAGTAACGATCGAGCGCCACCATTGTTTCTCCATTTGAAAGAATATGGTTTTAAAACTCAGATACCGGGTTTGAGTAAAAAGTAATTTCAAAATTCCTTCATACGCAAAAAGAAAGAGTTTACAGCTTTATTTCTCCCTACGCGTATCCGAAATGTAATCATATCTGTAAATTCGGATGTCGCCAAACTATCTGCCTCATTATTTGAGAGTTATCAGAATTGACACTCCCTCGTAGATTACAAAAAACGTGCATCTAAATACAAAATGGGTTTAATATAAGTATAGATGTCCAAAAAACAAACATAAAATTAACAAAATTTTTCTATTTAAAGTATAATTTAAATAAATAATGCTTACGCTTAAACCAACAAAAGCCGTTAAATAAGCGTTGATTATATGTAATCGTTAGATATTTTTTTCAGCTTTATTTTAAACATTCCAACCATCCAGTTTTACATCTCCTCCGGACTCTTGCTCCGTCCTGATTCCCATCTGATTCGTGTTCTCCCGGGATCGCCACGATCATCTTCAGCCGAACTTCCAGTTCATAACATGACTCTCCAATTCCCTATCAAGTGCCTTCCTATTCGGTTTTATGCCATCCGATTCCCTACCTCTACCGTGCCTGTTATGCTTTCCAAAGCCAAATTCTTTCCCATTCCAGCCACCTCCTGCCATGACCTTTCACATCAAGTTCTCACGTAGTTGGAGATGTTCTCCACTCCTCTTATATTCGACTCCTTTCGAACCCTTCTCGTCCATGACTCCTTGTGCGCACCGCCCCATAGCACCAGCACTGCCGCTTCGCAAAGCCTCTCCCCTCCCTTCTTGTCCTCCTTTCACTTGCTTTTTGCACCGCCTGCGTCCTAGAAGACTTTTATTTCTGCACGCAGCAGAAAGCTTCTTTATAAAAAAAATGGTGCGCGTTAGGTCCATACGGGACTAAGAGCGTTAAAACTGCCCGATTGTGTTGAATAAGAGAACGCCAAACCCAAAGGACCCGCGCCCATTTCGAGCCGACTCATAGCATGCGTCCATTTCTTTAGTAATGTTTTACTTTTGAATACCACTTTTATATTGCATTAGCGTGTGAAGCCAAAGACTCTCGTTTCATGTCCTAGGAGAGAAAGTTTTATTGATGCAACAGAACATATCTTCAATTGATAAGAAGATAACACTCTATTCAGAAGCTAACTAGTCAGATTCAGAAGAGGACCACACTACCGAAGTCTTACAGGATGGAGCCCTTTAATCAAATGCCGAGTTTTAGTGATAGCGTCTGTTATAAAAGAACCATTCCTCGCCGATTCTGTGGTTCCAAAATAAAGAAAAAATTCCTTTTACCTTTCAATTTGCTAAAATGTGATTTTCGATTTAATTACTCATTGTTCAACTAGGAACACAAATTTTATCTGCGAAAGTTGCATCCACTACAAACACCTAGCCTGAATCGACTTCGTTCCCGACCTGTAGACTTTTAACAAATTATCCTTTCCTTTTATAACCAAAAGTTTAACGTGAGTCGCAATGTGACGGGTGAGTTTGATAAAAACGTTCGCAATTCTTAGATTGGAGGGAAAGATTGAGGATCAAACCAAATATAAAATTAGGAGGAGATAGAGCAGAATGGAATAATAACATAGAATAAACTACCACAGTTCTACGAGTCAAGATTCTGTATGGAACGTAATTATATAAACAAACCCAATACAACTGCCAAGGTTAGGTTAGCTTTTTAAAGAAGAGCCAATTTTTAACCCCGCCCGGCACGAGGTTTACGATAAGTTTCATTAGTAGCACTAATGGACTTTGTCACCACAGAGACAAAGCAAAAAGATAAACCTTTATAATATTTTGTAAATCCCAGTTTGATTGTCCCGAAAATTAGTAAACCAAAGCTTTTAAGATGGGGCGAACCTATTCCTAGTATTTCGTTAGTGAGAGCGTAAGGCTTCTTTCAGAAGTGGGTAATCCTCGTACAGATTTAGATCGCACATTTGAGATGGTGTGAAGTGTATTAAGTTCTTGCTCGGTGTGACAGAGACCGAAAAAAACGTGACAGATTATTGAATATCTAAGCATTAAGTTGCATTTGAACAAAGATATTTTCTAAAATCCATAGTCTTTCTTTGATAGATAAAAAGCACGAAAAAATAGGCTACAATAGGTGAAAGTATTTACATGCTGCGCCAGGTTGGAAATACTTTATGCCATGAGATAGGCATTATGGGTATGAAGCGTCAAAGTTTAGGCATGAGTATTAAGCACCCTACTTTTATAGCCATGGGTGTACTCACATTATGCCAAGATTAGAGAAACCTGAAGTAAAGGTATGCAGGGCGTTAAACTTACCCTTTTGAGGGATGAGATCGAATTATAATTAAAGAGGAACGGCACTCAGTGTATATGAAAAGGTCAAATGTAATTTTTAGATCTAGAGGGAAAGGAATCAAGAGAATTAATCACATTTACTAATAATGTGGAAAATTAGTGATTAACCATGCTTGGCTCGTTAGGAGTAAAACCATAAAGCAGCGACGCATTGTATCATACTGTAAACCACATCAATATGCGAACCCTCATTGCTTAAAGTTAAAAATTTCGTCTTGATTCAGATGTTTGTAGAGCTAAACTGGTATACAAGTAAGGGCAGGTGTGTGGGATAGCGACATTTGTGCCTCAAACTCACATGTCTAGATGTGGCACTTCTTTTAGTCTTGAGAGGTAAGAGATAAGACAGTTGACTTGCTTCTCTGCTAGTTGCAAAATAGAGATAAGTCTTCTAAAGACTTTTGACACATGAAACTCCATTACTTGAGTAAAAAACTCGCACATATTATTAATTAACAAGGTAACCCCTCGTCTTTAAGACTTTCAGTATTATTTCTTTTAGATCTTGTAAGTCTTTTTCCTGTATTAGCAGAATAAATGACTGTACGCTGATAACATGTGAAGGAATTTGCAAAGACTGCTCTTCATTGATGATATTTTATAAAACTTGGGCTTTGAATCTGGCAATAAGGAAGCTACCCGGGGATCGGCATCAAGGGGGAATTGGAAAGAAATCAATGTTGGCCACTGTAGCATTATCTCCATTTTAAGAAGCCAACTTGAAACTAGCGGTTTACGTGTAGCCCGAATCCCAAAGATGGGTTGGAGTGGCACTCAATTATAAACACATTAATAGGGTCATTTAAGAGGTCGTATTGAGGACGCAAACTGGGGAAATGTTTTTAGGTAGAAGAAAACCCTTGTAGATTCACATTACAAAAAATAACAGTCTTCCTGAAGATCTCTTGGTTCCCTCCATTATTCAAATAGTTGGGAGGTATGGAAGCAGAAACGGCAGTTCAAAGACATTCTTTTTATATCTCACACCAAAATCGAGGTTGTTAATCGTAAGACTCCTCAAGAACTATACCATAGAAAAACAGCATATAGAAAATTTTAGAATTGAACAAAGAGATATGAACAATCTAAAGGAGGCATCCTGCTTCGTATCTTGATGTCACCGGGGCTACAAAGGATCAAAACCATACTACAATTGTAGGTATGTGTTTCTTAAATAGTGGTATCTCCTTGGTAATTGTTTCGCTGTTGTTTTGATTTGATATCGCCCAATAACAGCCAACCCAGACCAAAGCCAAATTTGTTTGGTTTTTTGAGTCTACATTGGGTCGAGGCATGCTGTTTGATCCGAGAAAATTCCAAGAAGATTAAGACGAATGCACAGCAAGACGGCCATGTTCCCCCGCGTGCCAGTAAGACCTCCACACATAAAGATGTACTTAATAAATTAAGTATTAGAGGTAAATCTTAATTAACGAACACTTCGATCAACTAGGCGTACAATATATGATAACTATTGGAAAATTTTAATAAATTGGGACGGAAATAACTCATTCGCAAAGAGTGAGCACCTGGACCAATAGTCTCTGTGTCAATACTCGGATAGAATGTTCGTTGCCAGTGATCGTGAAACGAAGTAATCTCATATTTCGCTCAAAGAGAGTACAATTAATCTTTGATAATGTTGACCGTTCGATTATGAAACCTGTTAGGATAACTCAGAGGAAAATTAGTGTATTTGGTTGATATACTCGTTTGCTGCCGTATCGTCGAGGTAAATTAAAATATAGAATGTTGAAATATACAGACAATAAAGCTTTCTTATATTTGAAATAAGAATTATACCAAATTCATTGTACCCACATATACCGAAAATTAATCGATATTCCTATCATATAAAAACCCTACGTGCATACAAGCACATTCTAGATTTGAAGATCAGCGTCAACAAAATATGTTAAAGAAACAACAACGAACTATCTACTGATGAACAGACTAGGATGTGTCGGACCCAGGTGATACGCAGATTCATCATCTCTATTATGTAAGTAGAATAGTAGTTATTGCGGCTATGGCTCAGAGCGTTAGCGTCATCTTCTAATCTCCGTAGTTTCCTTTGCCGCTACCGTCAGTTCTCTAGTCATTAGCACCCTTTCACATAGTCTCTCTCTCTGTCTCATTCTCAGTACGTCTATTTCCTGAAGATATTACCACAGCGTACAATATGTAGTTGAGGAATGACTGCTTGTTAACTCTCTCTTCTGCTCATTCTACACGTCGTTCTCTTTCTTCATGCCATTGACAGACTACTTTAACTAGCAAGTTAAATACATGAAATCGTTACCATTCTTCTTTCCACACGTTTTTCACAAATGTCTTCTACTTTATATTCCCTTTACTTCTTCTGTTCTTCTTATACTTTGCAAGTCTCTTTCTCATCTCTCCATCTCTCTCTCTTTCATCTCCCAGCTTAACTTTCTCCCTTCGCTCTTCCGTCTAACGTCTCGTCGATATATGGTAATATGTTGTTGAAAATTTTTCGTATAAAACTATAATGGTCTTATAAGTAGAGTTATTGTAAGATTCAATTATAACCATTAATTGTCCCAGTCTCTCTAGTGATATTTGATTAGAAGCTTATATTCTAACTAAACAAATTACCTACAGATATGTTAATCTACCATGATTACTTCTTCGTGATATGCTGTAATTAGAGTTAAAATAATTCGCGAATTGACAAGAATAGTGAAAACAACTTTATACTGCAATTCTCGATCCCAACTCGCAAAAATGATACTTAAAATCTAAATAAGACAGATAAAGATTAAACCAGCTATTTTCACCAAACGCAGTCTCCTCCATACATAGACAACCTGAGCTAAATTGTATATAGTTATATTAGATAACTTTGGAATTTTCAGGTTCTCTCACGGGTGAGTTAGTGCTAGGCCATGAAGAATCCTCATAATTGATTGAGCCTGACTGATTATGTCGAAGTAGTGGAATAAATATTTATCCCGCAGTTTACGGGAGCTATGCAAATTTGAGAATTACTGTTACCCTGAAATAATGAACGCTATATATATTGAAGACAAAAAGCCAGCGATAAGAGTTGGTAGCTTCCTCTCGTTGAGTCAATTTAGCTAAGTCTCTCAAATCATAAATAGGTACATATCATAGTCATTACCTACTCACTTATAAAGTGACACTTTGGTCAAAAATTTCTGTTATAAATTAGAAAGAATTGTGCCATTCTTCCAAAAAATTAAGTGATTGCATAGAGTGCAGTATGTTTTTACAGTATTTTTTTAATTTTTGGAAATTAACTTTAGGACTGTGTTGCTACTAGCGCTCTGTACTATAAGCTGTGGTTAAAGTTTCATTTATAATTTGTAGTATAAATAATATTTGGGTATATTATTACCAATTTCTATTTCATTTATCGTACTCTTTACACACTCGTAATAATATTAAAAAAAAGCAAGCTTATAAAATAAAAAATTTATGGAGTTGAATCTAGAAATATAAATATTAAGCAATCTTGTTTACCATTAAAATCGTACAATGCTCTTGAGTCCACCCTAAGCACCCCTTCATAGTAATCAATTCGCTAATTAAAATTTTTAAAAATCGTTAAAAATATTCACCACTTAAAATATTAAAGATAATTATTTGAAAAGTTTATTGAGAAGATAAATAATAATATGTTGAGATCAACTATAAAATGGTGGATGATGATACTTTAGTAATCACTCACTGGTATTTTGATCTTAAGTTACTATTGGTGTAATATGTTTAACGCTCGGACACATTATTGTTTTCGAAATCAGAAATATTTATTCAAATAAAAATGTTACAATATTGGTAAAAAAATAATAATAAAAAAAAATAAAAATATTTTTATTAATTTAACAAAAAAGGGTAGTGAATACGTCCTATGAGCCATTATTTCATTTCATACAATATCTATTTTTAGAAAAAAATTATGTAGAATACTCGTAATATTAGTAAAATATACAACAACAACAACAACAATAATAATAATAATAATAATAATAATAATAATAATAATAATAATAATAATAATAATAATAATAATAATAATAATAATGATAATACACACAATAACAATAATAATAATAATAATAATAATAATAATAATAATAATAATAATAATAATAATAATAATAATAATAATAATAATAATAATAATAATAATAATAATAATAAACTGACCCGCACAAGTGCAGTTTTTGTAAGTCGATGATCCTTGAAGGCAAGAATTGCAGCTTCCTTGATGCCAAGGTCACAAGGAGTCACTAAACCATCTTCTGGCACTTTTTCTTCCAACGTAAATTTGGGCTGAAAGTTATATATATATATATATATATATATATATATATATACAAGGTTGGTGATTATATATATATACATATGTTAAAAAGCAGCGGTATAGATATATATATATATGCAGTTAATAAATACAGTCGGTATACAAGGTTGCTACTATATGGGATGTTATGCTGGTTATATAGCGTTATTGTTATATTATTGATTATTATTATATATATATATATATATATATATATATAAACATACATATAAGGTGTTTATATAAGATAATTGAAAATTCTTACTCTGCCGAGAGTGACCAAAACCATCTGGACTGTGGCCATCTTTAAACCTCTGCCTCTCCTTGTCCAATTGGTTGATTCTGGTGGGAGGCACAGCAGTCGACCTTCTCTCACAATACAAGCTTCTTCGTGGCTCCATTCCAGCAGTTCTAGAACAACCTGTACCGGCAAATAATAACATTAATAACTGATGTTTTTTTCCCAGTGTAAATCAAATACTAATAATAGCATTTCTAAACCATTACGAACTAACTCTACCTTTTTTTTTATTTAGATATTGATTTTATTTGCAGCCCAAATTGATTGTTATTAACAAATGAATAATTTAGTTATTTGGAAAATTATTTCTTAAATAATTTAATTTTATATTTTTTTAATTGCGCTTTTAAAGATAATACTACTATTTACCAATAAAAGACAAACGAACTTTAAGAATTTTAATATATTGCAGTTTGCCAAAATTTGGTTATCATGAGAAGTTGAGAACAACGTCTTCATTTCTACTTTTATTTTACTAACTCGATAACAAACCAGAAAAATCTCTCAAACTTTTCATTATTTATTCACAAGCATTAAGTCTGTATAAACTTATCAGTGTCATCAATCAATTTTAAAAGAAGAATAAGTAATAATTTTATATCTTAAGAAGAGTTTCGTTTTTAACGCTATAAAGCTCGTCAAAATTGTAAATATAGTAAACTTGCGCCTTTGCTTGAGCAGAACGGAAGCTCAAGAATTTGAATCACCTTTAGTCTTATTGTTCAATGCTATCAATTTCTCTATATACTACTTTGTTATAGCTATATATATATATATATATATATATATATTATTTTTTTTTTTATATTTATAAATATATATAGAGTATAGCAGTTATATATATATATGTTATATATTATTGGTTAAGTTGTTGTTATATATATATATATAAGAGCATATACATATTAAGGTTAAGGCGTATATAAGATAAATATTACATAGCAGCATATAGTGAAAGAAGTATATTATAGGAGAGTTTATATATATCTATATATATATATCTCTATATATATTTTTTTTATATATATATATATATATATATATATATATATATATATATATATATATATATATATATATATATATATATATATATATATATATATATATATATATATAGTATATATATATTTTTTTTTTTTTTTCAGTAAAATAAATCATTAAATAAAATTAAAACCAGCACAAAATGAGTTATTTTGTTATTTTATTTATACTTATACAATTGTCTACCTAAAATAATTCTGTATACCTTTCTCAGTTTGAGGCTAGAATCATATTCCAAAGGGTTTCCGATTGACTTCAACGACGGAGAATTGTTTCCCACACTCATTGAAATACGGCGCCATAGCTTCGTTGGATTGGTTTCTTTGGTTTCCTAATATTATAAATCGCAATTAGAAATTACATAAATATATCTGATAAATTGCTACACTAAATAAGGCATGTTAAGAGGCTGAAATATATACGAAAATTTAAAAAAATGAAAAAGGAGAAATTAAGCCTGAAAATTTTATATTCATATAGTTTTAAAGTTTATATAAAAGCGTACCTTATTTATATGTTGGAGGAAGAGTTCGATCTTTTCCCTCGCTCTTCTACAGTCTTCTCTTGATGGGTGACTCGGAGGCGTTGTTTTGTAAAGACGGGCTAAAAGAAGGGGATATTTGGTCACCCTCTGGACAGGAACCTGCAAGTTTATTTCATAAATTTTAAGCTTATATTCAAAAAAATAAAATTTTACATTAAAATGTCTTTATATTCTCGCATATTTTCCATTAGTCTTCTTATTAAGTATATAAGTATATTATAATTTTATTGTCATTCCATTTTTAATTTTTATCTTTTAGAGATTCTTTACTCAAATCAATCTTTGAATCTATGAAAGACAAAAACAAATTTTGAATTTTTTAAAGGTGTCAAAGAGCTATCATAATAGTATTTACTTGACATTTCTGAAATATCCCCAAACAATCATTGGCTTTGTGAACATCCATAAGATAATTCATTATGAACATCCAAATATAAAGCCTTTTAATTTTAGTGCACAAAATGTACTGGTGTTTACAACACACGCAATCTCTAAACCTCTCAACAAGATGTATGTTCAAATCTGGTATGAAGTATATTTGTAGAACATCCGCCCTAGGTCACACCCGAATTAGTTTCAAGAGAATTATCACAAGATACATTAATTAACAATATTTTTCAATGAATATTTCAAAAATAAACAACTATTATGTTCAAATAATTTGGGGAAAATTTCAGAGACGATTTTGCGAAATGCACAATTTACATATGAATACTGTACTTTTTTTTTTAGTTTATATATATATATATATATATTGGCTAAGGCTACATAAGGTTATGTTGCTATATAGTTAGTTATATATATAGCATATAGCAGCAGCAGTATTATGTTGCTAAGAAAGTTATATGCATATATATATATATATATATATATATATATATATATATTATATTATATATATATATATATATATATATATATATATAGGGCCGTGTCGGGTCTGGCCCTAAGCTTCTGACCCTTCTGAATATTCGTACCCTACCTCTCTGTCTATACTTCAGTGTTACCGAGTCTGAATACCCTTGCGCACCGCACCACACCGCACCGGAAGGTCGCACACCAGCACCGCACCGCACCACCTTCGTCATCCTCTCGCACCGCACCGCACCGCACCATTCTTTTTGGCATGCGCACCGCACCGCCCGCACCGCACCGAGAGCGGACCACAGCGCACCGCACCGCACCAAAATTTGCGCACCACGCACCGCACCGCACCGCACGGATATATATAAATATATATATAGCAGCAGGACCTAGTAAAAAACCGAGAGTATAGGCGGGCATATATAAGATATAGGTGAGCATATATATATATATATATATATATATATATATATATATGAGAGGGAAATGAAAAGCTCCTGAAGCGATGAGATTACCCACCATTGGGAATATTTGGAGTGTTAGAGTACATCCCATGGCACCCCAGTACCTAATTGTTCTTCCCTTTTGTGCTCATATCCACATTCTTCTTACACTGGAGTAAGCTCTTCCTTATCACACACCATAAAATACAATTACAGACAACACTTAGTTCTTTAAAAGAAAATAAAAAAATGGTATAAAATGGCAGCCACGCGATTAGTCTCGGAGAAGTCTATAAGGGTGGCTTCCAAAAATAACCCCTTTTCCTCCCTACCCTCATCAGCATTAAAGGTCACACGGCCTCCTGTGATGGAGTGGTGCCGTCCACGGAATTGGCGGCCTGTTTTGATGTACGGTCCCCTTTCTTCATAAATTTCTGCAACCTTCTCGGTTTTAAATCTATTTTTCATTTTGTTGAAAATCACCTCTCCTCCTTTAAACCTCATCTCTTATTGCTAACCGAAACTTAGGTTTTTGAGCGTTCTGAATTCAAGCTCCACTCTGTTGACTCCTGCTATTTCTTTCCTCAATTTTCAGCCAAAGTCAGTTGTGACAATGTGTGCAATGATGTTTGTTCCCGTGTCTTTGATTTGGAGTTTTCCAAATATTCTACCTTATGGCTCAAGCTTAATCTGGTCATAATTATAAATTAGAACACATTCTCTCTTCTTTCTCATTTCTCTCTGAAATCATCATTCTTGGTGATTTCAACATTCACCACCGCCAATGGCTTTCCTCTAATTCTCAAGATAAAGTTGATGAACTTGCTAAGACTTTTCTATCCATGATTACCTCGAGCAGTTGGGGCAGCTCCCTACTCGTATCTCTGATCGTCTTTGAGATGAACCCAATATTCTAGACCTTTTCCTAATCTCTAATTCTTATCCTTATAATGTTAAATTCTTTCCTCCTCTAGGTTCCTCCGATGAGTCTCATATCTGTTTTCTGTTCTATATCTTCAGGTCTACCGCAGAGAAAACGTCTTTGGCACTTCGGTGCTGCTAACAGGTAGGACTTACAGTCGTACTTTGATTTCCCATGAAATGACTACAGCTTCCGTGGGAATAGTTCCTCAGCGTGAGCTATTCTCTAGCATGGAGGCGTGCACCCATGATATTTACCCTTCAAATTCAACCCTAGATAACCTTGGTTTAACACTGCTTGTTCTCGTTCTATTAGCGGCAGGGACTCTGCCTTTTGGAAATACTGTCATCTTAAAATTACAGAAACCCTTCATATTTATATTTCATCCCATAATCGTGCAAAATCTATTCTCCATGACACTAAAAAATTCTTTTCTCATTAGAAAATGCAGTAATCTTATTGGCTCCTCTTCCTCAAGTCATTTCTGACATTTTTCAAAAAATGTTAACTCTTTAACTTTGCGTCTTCCTGCCCTTTTAGTGATTTCCGTCGGCATACTGCCGTTTAACCTTCCACTAAAGCTGAACTCTTTGCTCAAACCTTGCTTCTAATTCCACTTTAGACGATTCCAAGTATTCTTTCTTATCCGGCCACATCCTTCCAAACAACAAATTTATGGTAATGTTAGTAATTTCTTCAAAAGGTGTCATTTCTTCTGAGCTTAACACTAAGAAATCGTACGGTTCTGATGGTATTCTATAGTCCTCAAAACTTGTGCTTTCAAGCTTGCACTCGCCTAGTTAAATTATTCGCCCTGTCTTTTCTACTTTCTGGCCTTTTTCTACTGGAAAGGTGCTCCACAGTGAACTCATCTCAACCCTCCAACTATCGCCAAATCTCTCTTAACTTCTGTTCTTCTATAGTTATAGAATTCATCCTGAGTTATGGGAAATGATCGGAAAACATCCTCAATTCTCTTTAAAAACCTCGCCTCTCCTGCTCCCGTGAGAAGCGCCTATTGTCCGTCATCTTCTTTCTAGTTTCCTTCTGCGGTCGGTCCTTTAAGAGTATTTTAAGTGAAATTGCTACCATTCATCCCTTTAAATCTATAAATAGTGGTGTTATCATGGTTCTGTTTTATTCCCAACTCCTCCTTTCTACTTTCATAAAAGACCTCTCTATTGCTTCATCGTCATATAAACCCTAAGTCGACACGATTTCACCCCACATTACTTCCTCATTTTGATAGACAGTCCCCTTTCTAAAGCAACAAATAACTTATTCGGAAATGTAGGCAACTAGGATAAACTGTCAATTGATCTTTCTCGTATTTCTTTGGGGCATTCAGAACAAGGTTGTTTTCAATTACTCAAACCTCAGATCCTCCATCTTTCCACTCCACATAATCTTTTACACAGTTATAACATAAAAGTTTTTATTGCACAAACCGCAACCGCGATTGTTGAAAATTTAAGAACCGCAAAATCCGTAACTGAGGATGCCTGAACATTTTAGAAACGCAAAAACCGCAACCTATGGTAGTAAAAATTCAGCTTCGCCCATCACTCACAGATGGAGATATGAGGCGTATATATATATATATGGCAGGGCCTGTAAATAAGAGTATAAGGTATATATATATATGGTTACAGGGTATATGGTGGTAAGGTGAGGTATATATATATATAGTATATATATATAGTTATATAGAGCAGCAGTTATATATATATATATATATATGCAGTATATATATATTAAGTTATATATATATATATATATATATATATATATATATAAATATATATATATATATATATATATATATAGTTATTATATATATATATATTGCAGTTGTCACCATCACCACCCACAGGCAGAGCCCTATTCAGGGAGGGGGCATTATACGCCAAAATTTCAACCACCATGCAAATGATGGTGATGAGCACAGACGCAGCTTCAAGTGAGAGATTAAATGAGCAGGAAACACAGAAGATGGAGGGGAGTTCCACAAAACAGAGGTGGCAGGAAAATACAAGCATCAAGCGTATGAACTAGCCTGAATTACCAATATTCTACACAAACTGTAGCATAATAAATACCCTTTGAAAGCGCTGAGGGCGTCAAAGGTGATGGTACGTGAGTAAAAGTCTTTTCGAACACCCATGCTGCGGTACCATAGAAAAGAGAGATGGTACCGCCCGGAGGCCGCAAAGATAGAGGGTCAAGTGAACCGGAAAGTACATTATAAGCCTTTTGGTCTTTGATTCGACCCTGTCCAGTGCCGTGGAAACCAGAGCCCCAAGATACATGAGAATAGTAATTTGCTGCTACAAGGGATAAGACCCTTGTATAGCTGGAGTAACTGAGAAGAGGACAAAGTCTCGGCAGCTCCAAACAGAACCCCCCACTTTTGAAGCTGCCCCTTAGAAACCGTTAAGATGTGAAAACATGACATTTTTTGCCTGTTTAAGTGGGTAAGGCCAAGGATGTTTATGTTGTCAACAGGAGAGACGAGAGAAACCGTCGAAAGAGATAGGGAAAGTTAGAAGATGTTTTTAGAAAGGGAGATTTTTAGAAGGCTCTAAAGAAAAATGAATTTAGTGATGAGACTCCATCTCTACTGTAAATTCCCATCATCCAGATCAAAGTGAGAACAGAATCGGAAAGATAAACATGAGAGGCAATTCTAGAAGTAAAAAGAGGGAGCAGGTAGAATTGAAATGAGTTGACGAATGAAGGGTCGAGTCATCGGCATATGAGTGGATAGAGTTAGATGTGCAGGTGAGAAGATCATTAGTAATAAGTAGGAATAAAGTAGGATATAAAACCGAACCCTTAGGAACACCACTATTGACAAAAAGAGAAGAAGTCGCTCTATCAACCACCACCGATATTTAGCGACTTGAAAGAAAGTTAGACATAAGTAAGCAAAGAGAAGGAGGAAACCCAAAGGAGGGGAGCTTAGAGAGCAGTGACGCGTGCCAAACTCGGTCAAATGCTTTGGAAATGTCAAGCGCCATCACACGCAAGTCTCCCCGTAGTTCCTAAGAGCGGAAAACCATAAATTGGTTAAATAGGAAAGTATATCGCTAGTAAACCTTGAACGCCGAAAGCCGTACTGGCGATCACAAAGAACAGAATGAGATTCCAGATGGTCTAAGAAATAAGAGTTGAAAAGGGTTTCAAAGATCTTAGATAGAATACAATTGAGAGCTATAGGGCGATAGTTAGAAGGATCAGAGCGGCTTCCTTTTTTCGGAATAGGTTGGACATGTGCGTGCTTCCAACACTGAAGGAAAATGCTAGTATTGAGACATAGAGAATATAGATGAACGAGGGGCGGAGTCAGCACGTAAGCACATTCCCCAAAACTCGAGGAATGCCATCCGGGCCACCCGCCTTCCTAACGCTCATTTCATAGATCTCAGGAGCCCATGTACCCGATCAAATGTAATCACAGGCAAAGACATAGGACAACTGAGAGGAAGGAGGATGAAGAATGCCAGAATAGTCCAGGTTGAGTTAGAGGAAAATACGAGGCCGAAGAGATTGGACTTTTCAGTTGGAGAGGTAGCAATAGAGCAATCAGATCGAATAAGAGGAGGAAAGGCAGATTTACAGAAGTTGTTAGAGATGTTTTTGGCAAAGATGCCATAAAGATTTGTCAGTAGGAGAAACAAAGAGGTTAGCGCACTTTCCTTGCTTGATGAAAGTCCCTTACTCGTCGAAGAGTATCCCTGCAACGATTTCTAGCTGAACGAAAATTAGCGAGAAAGTGATAGAGAACGAGAGAATTTTCGGCTCCCGATACGCGTTCTAGCCTGAATGGTAAGAGAACAAGCACTATCGAACCATGGATTATGGAGAGAAAATGATTTAGTTGAAGGAATGAACCTGCTCATCCTGTCAACGATTACAGCTCTCACTTTAGTGGCAGGCCCAAGCATCATCAGAAAGCAAAGCAGCCATTCCAAATATAGTTGGGGCGTAGAAGCGACGCGCAAAGGTCTCCCAAAATCAGCCCGATCAAAGTGCCAGAAAAACGCATAGGGCAGATTATAGTGGAGCTGTTGGTGAAAGTATTAAAATTAACAGATATAAGGTTGTGGTCAGATTTACCAATAGTAGTTCGAAGGTGATGTATTTATAGAGAGAAGGACTAGTGGTGAAACATAGGTCAAGTGTGTTCAAGAATTGGTTGGGAATGTGTGTGAAAGTTCTTTGATTCATTGTTCCAGATCGTTGATGTTCCTGAATGATCTTCCAATCATTTATATATATATATATACATATTAAGTTATTATATATATATACATATATACATATATATATAAAGAAGAAGAAGAAAGAAGAGGAGTTATTATGTATATATATATATATATATATATATATATATATTATTGGTTGTTATATGTATATATATATATTATATATGTATGTATATATTTGTATATATACACATGTTATTATATATATATGTTATATATATATATTGCTGTATATATATATGTTAGTTATATATATATATATATATATATATATATATATATATATATATATATAAATATATATATATTAAGTTTTTGTTATTATTATATATATATTATATATATAATTATTTCTAGTTTCAAAAGAAAGGTGTTTGGAAGTATATAAGTGAGTGGAAAAAGGAATACTGTTGGGTGCATACGTAAGAAGTAAAAAGAGGTAAATGAAGTTTTTAAGGAGGATGAATGGGGACTTAATAGGAAGCTCTTCTGGAAGGAAGCGCAAAAGGTTAAGAATGAAAGTAAGGGGAACCTGCTTGGAATAATGAATAGGATGGGGCTTGTAACTGATGAAATGGATGTAGGGGAGGGTGGGAACACTTTGAGAATCTGTAAAATATTAACAGTAATGAAGAGGTGATAGTGAATGTGTGTGGGTTTGATGGGGCAAGAAGGAATAAGTATTTTGGGGATGAGGTCATTAGCAAGGAGGAGGTAATGGGTAGAGTGAGAAAGTTGAAGAATGGTAAATCTGCAGGTATAGATGAAATTATTGGTGAAATGATCAAGAATGGAGGCGAGAGGGTGATTGATTGGATTTGGAAGTTGTGCAATAAAGCGTTTATGGAGGGCATAGTTCCGAGGAATTGGAGGAGAGCAGTAATAGTATCCTTATATAAGGGTAAGGAAGATAAGGGGAACTGTAGGAATTATAGGGGAATTAGTTTATTAAGTGTTGCAGGGAAGATATATGCTGGTATTTTAGTCGAAAGAGTGCGTCGAGTGACTGAAGGACTGATTGGTAAAGAACAAGGTGAGTGCGTTTAGGAGTGGTAGAGAGCGTGTGGATCAAATCATTACATTGAAACAAATGACTGAGAGAGAAAATGAGGGAGAAGAAAAATAAATTGAATTTAGGTTTTATGGATTTGCAACAGGCGTATGATAGGATTAATTAGATTATGGTAGGTGATAGTAATGTAAGGTGTTGGTGGTAGGCTTCTGAATGGAATCAAAAGTATGTATGACGATAGTGAAGCGTGTGTTAGAGAATAAATGGTGTCAAAAGTGATTGGTTTAATATTAATAGCGGAGTGAGGAAGGGATGTGTTATGTCCCCTTGGTTATTCAATTTGTAAATGGATGGGGTTATGAAAGAATTAGAGATGGGTGGCAGGAAATGGTGTTAGAATGATGGAGAATGGAGGTGAGTGGAGTGTGCCCTACCTATTATATGCGGATGATTTGGTTTTGTGTGGTGAATCTGAAGAAAGTTTGAGAGGATTGGTAGAGAGATTTGGCAGGGTGTGTAAAAAGAGGGTTTGAAAGTAAACGTAGATAAGAGTAAGGTTATGGTTGTAAGTGAGGACAGTCCTCAGTGTGAAGTTATGTTGAGCAGCTGGAACAAGTGTCTGAGTTTAAATATTTAGGATATATGTTGGATGAAAAGGGAACGGATGATGCAGAGTGTAGTAGGAAAGTTGTGAATGGCAGGATGGTGGCTGGTGCAATTAAATCGTTGGTGGACGTAAAAAGACTAAGTCTTGAGTGCTAGGGTATTACATGAGGGTATGTAGTAGTTACCTGTGTTATTGTATAGTAGTGTACAGAGGGGGCGGTAAGGAGAGTAGATCTAAAGTTCAACGTTCAGATGAACAATCTTAGGGGTGTGTTAGGTGTGAAAAGAATTGATAAAATGAGGAATGAACGTATTAGAAATATGTGTGGTGTGAAGAAAGAGGTAAATGAAAGAATAAATGAAAGTACGTTGAGATGGTTTGGTCATGGAAAGGATGAATGATAGTCGGTTGGTTAAGCGGGGATGTATAGTGGTGAGTGTGTTGGGAATCGACCGGCTGGGAGACCGAAGAAAAAGTGGATTTTGTCAGTGAACGAATGTCTGAAGGAGAGGGGTGTGAGTTTGGCAAAGGCGAGAATAAAGGTGCATAATAGGAGTGAATGGAGGGGTTTTGTGAGGGGGTATGGTTGTGGCCCACCTGGGCCAGGGGATGAACCCTATACTTGACGATATGCCATAGTGAGGGTCCGTTGCGGTCCCATGAAGCTCTAGGATGGATTTTCTGACTGCGACGAGTTCTCACTAATAGGTATAGAGGGGGCGGTAAGGCTGGGCTTTCTTTTCGACTTGTGTCATATTCTTCTATTACTTCTCTTTTCGATGCATGTCACGCACCTTACCCCCAGTCTTGGGGGAAAAAAGAAAGATGAATATATATATATATATATATACAGATATGTTTGCAAGTGTTATTATAGCAGCTGCAGCATCAGTTATGGGAAGAGTTATATATATATATATATATATATATATATATATATATATATATATATATATATATATATATATATATATATATATATATATATATATAAGTTTTATATATTTCTGTACGTCTCTCAATACAAATATGATACAAAAATAAATTATTTACTCACTCTGAAAATTAGGAACATATTTGTAAAATGTGTACTATTTACCCAAAGCTGGGTTAAACTGTGTGATGAAGCAGACATCAGAATTAGCCACTTAGTGCTGTCTCCCGCAAAAGCAAGTTTTTTTCTACATCTACTTTCTGCTCACTCCGTTTGATCTAGATATTGATAGGCTCATACTGTGAGTATATTCGCTCGAAATCAACTGTTGAAACAATTCCGCAATGGTATCTTTATCCTGTGTGCTTTGTGATTACTTCGATGTTGTTTCCTATGACAACGCAAACCATACACTTTGCAATTGTAATTATTCTTGGAAAGGGAGAATGACAAGGAAATTGTAGAAAGGAAAATGAGAGAAAAAGAGTAAAGGAACCCCAAATTCCCAAGCTTAAAGAACGAATCCTCCAGATTACTCTTGAAACTAATATAAAATACAAATATATGGGACAATGAAACGAAAAATCATGATAGATGTAGTAAATTTATAGAAATTATAGTAATGAATGATCTTCTATTTCGTCACGTTGAAATTCTTGGTTTTGTTCTGCTAGCGAAAGTATCGGTCTCTTTCAACACACTACTCAAAGGAAATACTACAGAGATATTATTTGAAAGTGAAAAAGTATGATAGAGTTAAAAACTAAAGTTTCAGAATTAATTACAAAAAATCATCAAAGTTAGCTTTCTCCACCGACGAATGGTCAGATACTCAATCAACAATTTCTTTGTTTTCTCCGAATAGTCCTGCCGTTGACATTTATTTCAGAAGCCAATTTTTGTGTCGTGCTCTGAACCTTTCACTGAACGTCATATAGGTGAATATCTCAGGGTCGTATTTAATGGAATGTTGCCAAAATGGAATCTATCCCCAGATGATGTTCACTGTGTCACGAGAGATGCTGGAGCCAATATAAAGAAAATTCTGTTTCTTTCTTGAATGAACAACACAAACTCCGTCAGTCATTAACATTAGAAATGTTGTGACATCTCAAACAAGAGTCAGCGAAGTTCTCTCAAAAATATAGGTCAATTGCGGCACACTTTAATCATTCGGCCATGGCTCAGTAAGAACTAAATAAAATACAGGACAGAATTAAGGTTTGCTAACTTTCAGTAATACATGACGTTACTCTGAAATTATGTTAAGGTTGCAAGAACTTAATGAATCTCTATGCCAGTACGGCCGCCCTGATAATAAAATAAGTTTCTTTCCATTCCATGACAATTCTCTTTTAACCAATTGTATCTTTGTACTCCAATCATTTAAAGATATCATTAAGGATGATCACAGCAAATACTTGTTTGTCATCCTCTCGTAATAACCCTGAAGAGAGTAGTATTAATACCCTCAGACAATGACAGTCAAAGAATAAAAATAATGAAAGAGGATATTGAGCACTTTCTCTCCTCTAAATTTACGGTTCGGTTACATTTGTTATTGTACCCATTACTGATGGGACAATGAACATCGTAAATGGAAAACTATTAGTTTATGCCTGTCACTCGTTAATTTTGATAAACCTTGGAACAGAAATATCAGACGTGCTAAGTGAGTTTGTACTAAACTTAAATGATCCTACATCGTTAATTTTCTTGTTCCAAAAAATAACTTTGGTAAACCTGCTTTCCTACTCTTATTCGCTTTTGATGAATCTATAGCCACACCTGCCTGAAGGGGCATATTATATATAGCATAGTATATATATATATATATATATATATATATAGTATATATATATATATATATATATAAGGTTATATATATATATATATATATATATATATATATATATGTATATATATATATATATATATTGAAGCGGCGCAATGAAAACGCGATTTCAATGATAAATGCGAAAACGGTTAAACACCCAATCTGAACTGAACGAAGTACAAC
>JABUQX010139038.1:0-14152 GCA_015478945.1 Trachelipus rathkii | reverse complement strand
TAAGTATAATACGTTAGTAATTACTACTTCGTATCTATCGATTGATGTATCTTTTCAGTTTTTCTGCTAATAAACTTAACTAAAAACGTCGTCTGGCAAATATTTCGATCTTCTTAAATATTATTTCATTATTTACTTATTTATGTACATATCCATATATGTATATGTATATATATATGTGCATACAATATTATATAATATATATAATATATATATATATATGCTTAATAATAAGTATATATACTATATATATAGTAATATATATAATATATCCAACAACCAGCAGCAAATATCTTCTATATATCATAGCAATAACCATATGTATATGTAATAATAATAATATATGGCATAATACCAGCCAGCCCAGCCACCAGCCAGCAGCCAACCAACCATAACCTTTGTAGCCTTGTTTACGTATGTAATAACCAGCCAGTAATGTTTGCCAACCAGCCAGCAAATAGCAGCATAGTAGTAGCAGTATAATAATAATAATAATAACAACAATAACGTAATAATAATAATATATGTATGTATGTAATAGAAATATGTATGAATAATAATAATATAGCTATATTCTTCTTTCTTCCAACAACAGCAATAACCAGCAGCAGCCAGCCAGCAGCAATAGCAGCAATATGTAGTATGTAGTATGTATGGCATATATATATATATATATATATATATATCAAGCTCGGGTTCAAGTACATTTGTCAAGTACAAGTACTCTAGAATTGTTTAAGTACAAGTACTCTAGAATTTGTTCATGTACAAGAGTACAAGTACATGGTAACAAGTACAAGCACAAGTACTTTTTTGAAAACTTGCATATATATATATATATATATATATATATATATATATAACATATATATATATAGCAATAACCTTAGCCAGCGCTACCTGCCCTTCGCTGCGCCATGCCAGCAGCATGTAGCCAATAATAACATAACGCCATATAGCATATATGTATAACCTTAGCCTTGTAACATATATGCCGATTATAACAGCCAACCAGCGCCAGCCCACTGTATATATGTATATATATATGTAGTAGCATAATAGTAATAATATATATAGCCAATATGGCAATAATATATGCTGTAATAACCAGCATAGCACTGCTTGCACTTCTTCATATACTTTGCTCTCCAACTTATATATATATGTATATAACTAATATATTTATTGTATCGGGGATGGGGAGTCGAGAAAAATAACTCGACTCCCAGACTCGACTCCAGAGTCATTTTTGGGAAACTCCGACTCCCGACTCCCGACTCCAGAATCATTGTTTGAGAAATTCCAACTCCGATTCCGACACACAACTCCTTATGGAAATGGGCATTGATTTTTTCAAAATTATAGGAGCTTTTATTTTTCATCGTTATATGCCAAATAAACATTGAAAAAAGAATTATGACAATAAGTACTAATAATTTCTAATAATAATAATAATATTTACACTTTTTAACAAAATAGGCGCTTTATATTACGAGTAGGCCTATGTACGCACACGTAAACTTGTTGACAAAAAAAACATTTAAAATTTTATAATATACTGCTAAGACAAATAATAATAATAATAATAATAATAATAATAATAATAATAATAATAATAGTAATAATAATAATAATAATAATTATTATTATTATTGTCAAATACTTCATTTAATTTGACGGTAATTTCCATTCCATTATTATTATTATTATTATTATTATTATTATTATTATTATTATTATTATTATTATTATTATTATTATTATTATTATTATTATTATTATTATCATTATTATTATTGTGTGTGTGTGTTATTATTATTATTATTAAGGAGTGCGGGTTGTTGCTTTCGGGAAGCTGACCTATATATATATATATATATATATATATGCTGCTTAATATATATAACTATATATATATATATATATATATATATATACAACAACTTCTTGCTCTGCTCTTATATATATATGCTATCTTAACTTAATAACCTTATATATATATATAAAACCCACAAATATCTCAATCATATCTCAAAAACTACAACAGCTACCGGGAAAAGGAATACATTGGTGGAATGCTGGGGTAACATTTTAGGCCGGAAAATGTAAAAAAAAAGAAAAATCTATCTCAAAAACTACAATAGCTACAGCGAAAAGGAATACATTTTGGAATCAGGTAAAGGAAGTTTATATATATGAAGCCGACGGGGAACACAGGGGGACACGTTTTCCCCGGGGAGGGACGGAGGAACCCCGCGACACCCAATACCAAGGAGGCGGGGGTTCCGGGAGACCCTCCCAGGGAATAGTCATACCCCATAGTTCCCGGAAGGCCGAAAGACGACTCCTGCCATCGGTGCGGTATACCTTAGGGTATTCTTTAGTTAAAAAAGCAAAAATTTAATAGAAAGTATTTATTTTTAACGGGTAACCAATAAAAGGTCTAAATGAGCTCTCTAATCATATTACTATGAGTATTAACAATAATTTTTTTTTTTTTACATTTTCCTATCCAATTTTTACCAGAGTTCCAAGTGAAACTTAGTTCGTTTGTAATAACCACTTTTGGATATATTTTTATTTTATTTTTATTTTTCATTTTCCGCACTAAAGTGGACCAGCATTCCAGCTCAATGTATTCCTTTCCGTGCTGCGAAGACACGGGTATTGACTTAACTCTAGAGGCTGACCATGGCCAGCCTCTAGAAAACCACAATCCTATCTCAAAACTACAATAGCTACAGGGAAAGAATACATTGTTGGAATCATGATTACTTAAATTAAGTGCGGAAAATGTAAAATCATATCTCAAAAACTACAATAGCTACAGGAGAAAAATAAATACATTTTGGAATCACTTGGCAAAATTCTAGTTGGGAAAATGTAAAATAAAATAAAAATAAACATAAAAAATGGCTATTTCTTTTTTTGGGCTCGAGCAGCGGGAACATAACTCCTATATATATATTATTATTTGTAAAAGGTATTACTACACGACAATGTAGGGGGCTCGAGCGGCGGAATTTTACAAGGGGACGTTTTCCATGCCTACGGGGAGGGCGGAGGAGACCCAGCGACACCCCTGGATTCCCAGGAAGGCCGAGAGACCCGACCTACCATCGGTGTGCGGTATACCCTTAGGAGATTGATTCTTTAGTTAAAAAAAAGCAAATTTACTGAAAGTCTACTTATTTTAGCAGTAGCATTATAAAAGGAGGGTCTCTAAATAGGCTTTCTAATCATAATACTATAATCATTAACAATAATTTTTTTATTATTATTATTTTACATTTTCATAGCTAAAATTTTACCAGGATTCCAAATATTATTCCTTTTCCCTGGCTATTGTAGTTTTGAGAGCTATGTTTCCCCAACCCTATTATTTTTATTTTATTTTTTTTTTTTGTGCTCCGCTAGAATTTTTGCAAGGTTTATTGTATTCACCCGGGCAGCTGTTATTTTTGGTTTGTGGACCCATTATTTGGGGCTTTGACATATCTTATACCAGCAGCTATTAGCCAACCCAGTAACCAGCAGCCAACCAATAACTTATAATATAGCCAACCAACTGCTCAACAGTAACCTTAATATGTATGTAGTAATATATAACTGCTGTATGCATAACAGCGCAACCAACAACAACCCAACCCCGCGCTGCTGCGCCAGCTATGCTGCTACTGCTGCTATATATAGAGTGTTTCGAATTGCGGCAAAATATTTTTAGATGATACGGGTTCTCTACTACAATACAAACAATAAAGGTTATTAACATATGTTTTAAAGTAGTTTATAGCCGAGATATGCCCCATTTCTTTGACCCCTGTTGCCCAGAGCTGCAACCAGTGATTGTGACCAAAGGGTGCCAGAGATAATTTGCTCCGGGGAGTGGTTAAATTCGGTACACCTGAATCTAACTTCCTGAGGGCTTTTAACAGTTGCAGATGAATCTGCTTTACCAGTAATGGGTTTAATTATCGAACACCACCTGGCATGAGTGAGGAAACCCTCATACAATGGCCACCGAACTAACACCTTTTCATTAAATGTCTGGATGTGGTCATCTAGGCAACAATTTTGGCGGCCACTTCTTTTTTTGCCACTAGGCTTTCCGATATCTTCTGCATTTTTATCATCTAATGAGCTCTACCAGAGACCTATTCGATTATAATAGGCAGGGGATAACTGGTTTATATCAATAGTTACCATTTCCACTAATGCTGTGTCAGGGATTTATTAACTTACAACCTACGATCATCGATGGTAAGGGCGCACGGTCCTGTGAAATGACCACCACGATCCCCTGATTTAAAGCCATTGGATTACTTTCTGTGGGGCTGGATGAGGTCTATGGTTTATTCTACGTCTGTTGAGCCGGGAGAACCTGAAATAGGGGGATTGTGTGGATAATGGCGGCTTAAAAGCTATCACTTGCAGCTTCGTTCTGATGCTATACGACGGTGAAAGAGAGCATGGATAGATTAGATTGCAGAATGCTGCATTCGGGAAGATCGGGAGGCCCACTTTTGAAGACAGTTACTCTAGCGAGCGTGCCTATGAAATAAAATAACTGGCCTTGACCCAATATCCGTTAATAAAGTATTTTCTGCCCTATGTTTATATAACCAAAATTGTTTGTTGGGAACCCATACGTTAAATATTGCCGTGCAATTCTGAAACACCCACCATATAACTATATACGCCTTATGAAATGCATAACAATAACAACAACCTTATGCTGGTATAACCTTAATAACCAATAACCCAGCAACATAACCCAACGCTATAACTGCTTTGTATATAATAATATATATATATATACCATAGCAACTTATATATATATGCTCCAACTGTAACTTATAATATATATGCATATATATATATAGTCAGCGTTTGGTATGTCCCAACAATTATGCAAGCCAAATGTGGAAATGTGGGAAATGTGGTTACCCATAAGAAGGCTCCTCCTGTATTATAGGAAATTGCAAGCCGTGCTGGCTTATAGGACGTCCCCACTACCAACTTGTAATATCTTATGACAATCAGAGCTGATAGGATAGCTTCCTACAGTTGTAGGATTGTAATTTTTTTACTTATACCTACAAGCCCCGTAACACAAACTTTTTTAAAGACCTGTAGCTACAAGAAAAAATATTACAAGTTTTAGACCAAAATTACAAGTTTGGCAACATTTGAATTAGGTCTGCTTTGTGTATTTCTGTATTACGAGGTTCTGAAGGTAATATATATTTTTATATTACTTTTCATTTGTTTACTTTGTTTTTTCTCATCCATCATGTCCGAAAGGGATATGAATAGTGTTGAGGACGAAAATCTACTTACATTTTGCCCTTTCCCTTTATAGCGAATATTATTCATGTTTGTTTACATTCAGACATTTTCGTAGTCATTTGGTAGTTTTAGTTTTGTTTTCCCATTTTTATGGGTTACCTTTCTGTTTCTAATTTTAATAATGTGAATAAGAAACCTTTATTTTCTTTAAATAAAGTTTTTATTAAATATTTGTGCATTTAAAATAGATATATTTAAGTAACCAAAGCAACTAGTCTATGATGATTGCATTAGCTATTGTGGAAGCTCCCAAGATACTGTAATTATAGAGAGCTACACAATCTTAATAACATGAATACCGTATTAAAACTATAAACACTTAATGTTCAAAAATTATCAACAAATTATTTGATTTTTTTTATTGATTTTCGTACATTTTAAGCGTAAATTTTCAATAAAAATTTTTTAAAAAATAGCCTACGAAAAATCATAACAAATAGACTTCATTCACAGTGTCGAAATTTAAGTAATAGTGGAGTTGAAGAAATTGACGAATTATCAATATTTTTTCCTGTTAATCATTTTTTTACATATTTTTCATCCCCATGTAAAAGTACTAAAACAGTGGTGTCAAACCTCTCTCTCATATATAAATTTAATTAGGCTAATCTACCAAATTTTTTTTTTATTTTTATTTAAAAATCGTAATGTAAGACATTAAAGGAAATTGTTTAGTATTGGTGACTTGAGTTCACGAACATAGTAGTATGGAAAAGTTATAAACATTTCATTTACAAAAATGATTTTAAAATATTATTTGAAATTTTTTTACGGATTTTTCATTTATTTTTCATATATTTTTAAAGAAAAATATAAAATAACTTTCAAAGATTTTAAATGGATAATTTTGGCATTTTTAGGGCTTATTAGCTATCGATGGTTTATTCGCAATTTTTATATCGATTGCATTAATATTTTTTTCCAATAATCAATAATTTTGAATGATTATAATCATTCAAAATTATTGATTTCGGAAAAATATTATGCAATCGATATATAAAAAACAATTTCTTATTTCTAAATAATTATTTAAAAAATTTTGGAAAGAATTAAGATTTGTGTCTTTAAACCTTATAAATCTGTAGCCACAAGACATCCCAGGAATTATTACTATTCTGTCAAAAGCTTCATTTTTAAACGTGACTCGTGTTTTGAGATTTGGAAGCTGATCTCTTCAGCGAGGTTCTCCTACTTTCGCGATGAACTGATTGATAAATGCATGATTTTGAAGCATTGCCAAATGAAGCACCCATAGTAACCCTGACACCAGTATTACTTTGTAATGTAGCTGTGCTGAGAAGCTATTGATAGTCATTTCACGCAAGCTGTAGTGCTGACCATATCTCTAATGAGCTATTTTTAAAAGAATTTTTATTTTATACTTAAAATGTATGAAAATCAATAAAAAAACAAAATAATTTGTTGATACAATTTTTGAACCAGAAAATGCTTGTAGTTTTAAAATGGTATTCATGTTATTAGACAGTGCTGCTATTACAGGCAGCAAAGGAAGCTAATGCAATCATCATAGACTAGTTGCTTTGGTTATTTAAATAAAGTGTATCTATTTTAAATGCACAAATATTTAATAAAAACTTAATTGAAAGAAATAAAAGTTTAATATTCACATTATTAAAATTTGAAACAATCAATAATTTGATTGTTCGGCCAAATTTACGTTTACCTATATTAAAAAAAAAAAAAGAAATTCGCAAACAAATTTTTTTCTAATAAAATAATAATTTAGTAATAATAAAAATATTTTCTTTTAATAACTATACAATATATATATATATATAATATAATAATAACAATACTCATAACAACAACCCAACAACAACCCAATAACCAATAACTATTTATATGCTATATATTTGTATAACTATGCAGGTAATTATATATATATATATATATATATATATATATATATATATATATATATATATATATGGGCAAAAATATATATATGGTAATACTGTAGATCACTGATAGGATACCCTAAACTGGACTATTACCTAGTTGAGTTCAACAGATTGATGAAATATTGAAATTAGTATCTAAATCGGTTTTTACATATTTTTAATCCAAATGTAAAAATTACTAAAACAGTTTTGCCAAACATATCTCGTATAAAAATTTCCAGCGACCAAAAAAAAATTTTTATTATTTCTATTTTAAAAAATGAATTAATTTTAGTATATTACTTAAGTTCTGTTAATTATATACAAGTAAATCTGTCTCTACCCAACAAGGCTGATCATAACACCCCATTGAATTTTTCAAACACTCAAAAAAAAAAAAAAAAGATATATATAAATAATGAATAATGATGCTAATGAAAATATCTTAAAATTTGGCAAATTTTTTTTTTTTAACAATATTTGGCAATGCCACTTCATACGAATATCAAAACATTGATTGTTTTTAAAATAAAATATCAATTTTTTTTTTAAGTCTGTTGAACTCTACTATTACACTAGTTCACGATTATCAATATCATTGTTATTTTTGATAATCAATTTTTCATGATTATCAACGATTGGATTTTATATTTAAAATGTATTAAATAATTTTAAATAAATCAAGAAATTTAATATAGAAGACCATTTTTTTAAGTAATATATAAAAAAAAAGACATGCAATAATAATAATAATATATGTATATATATATATATATATTTATATCTTTTAAAAATCAACATATATATATGTATATAATAATATATAATATAATATAACTTAATATTGTAATAATATACATATATACTAATACGTATAGCTGTATATAATATATACTTAATATAGCAATAATATATATATAACCAATAATAACCAAACAATAATAGTAATAATAACTAATAATAATAACCAACATACAGCACATATCTTTAGCTCTAACATAACCCAACTTTGTATATATGCTTAACATAATATATATAATATATATATAACTTAACATATATATACGATATATGTATAGGCCGGTATATATATATATATATATATATATATATATATATATATATATATATATATAACATATATATATAACATAATAACATATATATATTATGTTGTATATATAGAATATGTAGAATTTAGTTAATTACTAAAATAAGTGTGTGTATTAATACCTTTGTCCACCTTTCAGCATACATAATAATTTCAAGAAATTAGATAAAATGTTATTTGGATCATTTTCACACTTACAAAGAAATAAAAGTGTGTGTCTCATTCCAAGGGACAAATAATGGACTTATGCTGGAGATGTTATGTGGCAAAATATCAAAAAAATGACATGGTAAGTTGCATAAATTATTATCTTTTAATTTAGCTTTATAAATAAGATCTTAGATTGAGATAAGGCAAATACACTTATAGTCCATTGAGTACTATATATTCATTTATGTTTTATACTTATAATATATATAATATATGATATTTATATATAATATCATATACTATATTTAAGGATGCAGTTACGATAGTATCTGCTGATATCGGGTATCGCGGTATCGGTAGTAACGGCCCATTTTTTGATGGTATCAGGTAATTCGGTATCGTTGTTAAAATGCGCCGAACTTTAGCCGATACTTTATTTACTTTCTTAGCGCGTGAAAAATTAATAGAGAAAACTTTTAGATTCAAGTAATAAATCTAGTTCGGGAATGATATATATAGCTAGTGCTGAGTTATTGTTTTTTTTTTCCTCGCATTTCCTTATTTTTAACTTAGATCTTAGCAGTTTCCTCCAAACTTGGTCTTTGCGAGCGCAAACTAAATTTTACCGTTATTTGAGGACAGCAATTTATATAATTTTGTACAGATTTAATACTAACTTTTTTATGTTAGATCATATAAGTATTTTTTTAATTTTCTTTTTTGGTACGCAATCGTGAGCAGCGTCAATTGTTAGAGTGCTGAGCATAGTGTTTTTAAAAGACTTTCCTGGATTTATTCATATCTTGTAGATTATTTGCTGTTAAAATATGGCGGTTTATATCGTTTTTAAAATTTAGGCTTTTTAGCGCTACGTAATAAATTTTCCTCATTTCTTCTTTGGTTTTTTGTCGTATTATGTTTTGCTGTCTTTTTTTTTTTTTTTCTCCTCTCCCTTCTTTGTGATTGCCGTTCTTGTTGCGCGAGGCGTGCTGCGTTTGTGCCGTGGTATTGATTAGCAGATTTGCACAGGCGTGGGCTTTACTTTTTTTTGGAACTTTACCAACATATCAATGGCTTGCACTCTAACTCGGCATCCATGGAATACTACCTCTCTAACTCTAAACCTAATTTTATGCTCTTTGTTCTGCCAGACCCAGATGGCTATAGAATTCATTACTTCAACTCGTCTTAATATATCCAAACCTATTGCATTGTTATGAACTTATTTTATATAAATTTCCGGTGTTGGAAAAAGGGTGGCAGTTATTTGTGCGCCTTTGGTGAAATAATTGAATTAATAAACCAATTCCGTTGAAATACTAACTCACGTTCTGGAGAATTCTCAGAATCTCCTAACTTGAATGTTTCATGACTGGCTCAAAATATATCTTTCTTCCTATCTACGCTACAATATTTCTTATATACTTTCTGTACTGTTCTCACCTAAACAGAATATTATTAAAACTACCTTAAGGTAATTGAGGATTTTAAGTCAGTAAACGGAAAATATAATGGAATACATTAATATTGTATCTCTCTCCTCATCCCTTTATTATTTGATCGTAACTTTACTACTTCTTACGAGACTTGTTAGATATGTCAAAAATGCGTGTCATCAAATCGTTTCATTCAAAAATACTCATGTATAAGAAGTCGCTTTCTCTTAATTTAAATATAGTGTGAGGATTCTAATCTATCATAGTTAACAAATCAATGAGTTATATATCATAGGAAAATTTTGTGTAGTGTGGATTAACTACATTCTTCTTCATATTCTAGTTATATTTTAGTTTTGGGAGGGAATATGACCAAAGAATTTCAGTATGTTCTCTCTCAAGTTATAATCTATCTAACGCATTACCAGTCGCTGATACGCAGTGTGAAATTGATAAATATTAATCTATATTTTTTCATCAACTACCACCCACTCTTATTTTTCTTGATATTTTTCGCTCCCCACAAACCAAAAGAATGTCACTTTATTTTTTTATCAATCCAATGTGTGAGCTTAAAAAAATTAATACTAATTTATGATGATTGACGGCTGTAGTCTTCCTTTTGACCTTTCAAAACTTGTCTCCAGAGTGTTCCTTCCGTAGTACTTGTTGAACTGTTTCCAGTTCTGCGTATCAACTACGATATTTTTTTCAACAAACACTTTGATCCTCATTGGCGTCAAAATGTCTCTTGATTAGCACCTAGCTAACAACAACTGCTCTCTAATCCAATGAAAATGTTAAGAACAATTGTGAAAACTTATCACGAAGAAGTTCTCTAAGCTTCTTGTAAATTCTGGACCACAAACCTTATATCACTGTTGAATTTTAATACTTTCTTCTCCAAAACTATTCTTCCAAATCCTTTGACCGCCCTATGTGGTTTGTCTGGCCCGACTTTGCATCGGGCCGAATTGTGGGGGGTCATTGCCGTTGGCTTCTACGCCCTAACTATAATCTCGACTGACTCTAACCGTGACTCGTGGTTGACTCGATAAATTTGCTTGATTCCGTAGACAAATGTATTAAACATGGTTGCAGTCATATTGGAGCTCAGAGCAACAACTGTTGTATTGGGTCGGATCTTTATCTTTTCCCATTCTTTTATCATAAGACACATTCTTAAAGCCTTAATATTTAAAGCCTTTCTTTACTGTTCTGAGTATTTTCAGACATTGACTTCGACGTAATGGATTTGGAAGAACTAATTAACTTTCTAGCATGTAAAGTGTAGATGATTTGTCCCCATTTAGTTCATCAAAGAAAAAATTACAGTATTGTTTTCTGTAATCTTTAATATGATAAACTCAGCTCAGTATCTTAGACACATATTTATACTCATATCAACCTCATCTAAAGCACTAACACCTACTTGAACCTACCATATTTCAAGCCCAACGCAACCTAACCTACACTCCCTCAATCCATAATCAATTCATAAATCTAAACAAACTACCCTAAATCTAGACTTAGACACAAAGCTGAAATTATTAATTCTAAACCCATTAAATTAGAATTTCCAACCTTAACTTCTTTTTTTTTATTCCATCAAAGCACTTTTAGTTTTCATCAGAAAAGAATGCTTTCAACTTGACTTGAAATATGAATTCATTTTTGACAAGACGAAAACATGACAAATTTAGATTGATTTTAAAATACTGACATTCTTGATAAGATTAGTTATCAATTGACAATTTGTTTGTTGCTTCTGGGAACCGATGACATTTCTGCAAACACCGAATAAAAATCCCTCTAAATATTCGAGATTCGTCCCAACATGGTTACCGAATGTATACCATAAAATAATTTCATGAAATTGCAACCCTTAATATAATGTAATATAGCTGTACGTTAACTTTTAATTTGGACTACTTTTTAAATGTAGACTTCAAGGAAAACTTTATTCCCCCTGTTTATAAAATGCCACGTTTCAAGAATTTTAACATGGTCCGCATTTAATAGAAGAAAGGGTGATTACATAGCTTGAGGCACACCTACTAATAATCTGCATTATATGGAGTATTAATTATGTGAATGCTCACGGTATCATTTCCTATCTACTATATTGGAGCTAAATCTTTTTCTCCTCGAGTTAAAAGATCCTTATAGTTTACAGATCTATAGTGACATTAATGCTTCCTTTGGATCCATTATTTCAGTGAACGGATGCATCAGACTCAAAATATCTATAATATCGGGTTGTATGTTTGCCTAACGTCTAATACAATTTCTCGTTTCTACATTATCCACTCACTACTTACGTCATATTTATCTACATTCGGCCTAAGAAATCTCTGTATGCAATAGGGTGATTTACTCTCATTCGACAAAAGCATAAATAAATCAATAGGACGTTGCATATAAAAACTCAGAAAAATGCTCTGCTGATCTCCTTACCTTGGTGTCATTTAATACTCTCCTACTATGGACCTAATTAACTCTCAGTCAGTATCTATTGCCAGCCCTACAATACATATTTGCACATAATATTTAAAATAAAAAATCTTATATTTCTTAATCCACTCCTATTATGTGGATATTTATATATATCATAAACTCGCTATTTAAACCCATATAGCACATTCATTATTTTGTCATCGCTTCAAATAACGATTGTAATACGAAGAATGATAATTAAATAGAAATTAAAAATTTAAATCTCGTCTGTTTAGAATTAAACTAACGTAACTCTACATAACCTTACTTAACGTATCATAACCTCCTTATGTAATTTATTTTAATTTTTAAATTTATTTCACAATTGAAATTGTTTTTAATAAAAAAAAGGAAAAAATCAAAGCATCTGGCACATGAGGGCGTTTGTTCGATAATGTACCATAGGGGAAAAAATATAAATAATATAAACATAAAATTTCTTTTTTTCCTCACCAAAACTCAAATTTTAACTCAGGAGAAAATTCTACCGGAATGTCATATTTATATAGTTTTATAATTACTTATTCAAATCTAGTAAAATGGTCACTAATAATTCATCTTCTTTGCTAGCCTACCTATTTTTTTCATCTATTCTCACTACCCTTGGCGCTCGTGATATTATCTTAGTGCAGTTATATTCTCTTTAATATTCATTATTATATTATATTTATACTATATTAATTATATTAATATATAATAATACTTATATATATTAATATTAATATATATATATATATATATATAGTATATATTATACCTTAATATACTAATGTAGACATTATTCTACGTGATTATATATAATTCTATATTCATGATGAGCAAGAAAAGTAAGAACCGAAATAAAAATAGATAAAAATTTCTCCCTCTAAAATTGATTGGTGCAGGAAAAAAAAAGAAAATATTGAAGATTAATTATTTTTATTTCTTTTTTACTTTCTCACTCTTCTCCTCTCAGGTGTCCTATGCCCTTTCCCTGTCATTGTACATTATCAACAAACGCTCATGGTGGCCAGAGCTTGTTTTTTCTTTTTTTATTAAAACAAATAGCAAAAGAAATAAAGTTAAAAATAATAAACTCTCCAAATACATTTTAAGTGAGGTTATGAATACGTTAAGTAAGGTTAGTGTTGGAGTTACGTTAGGTTTCATAGATTTAAATTTTAATATTTCTTTAATTATCTTCTTCGTTTACAATCGTTTTGTGAAGCGAGTGTGACAACTTAATCTTTATGGTTATCGGCTTAAAAAAATACCTTTTTAAAGTGGGAAAGAATACAAAATTTTAATACAAATGCTCACAGATATGGCCGAAAATGCTATAGCCTATATATTATATATATTATATATATTATATATATATATATATATATATATATATATATATATATATATATATTATATATATATATATAATATTAATATATTATATATATATATATATATGAGTATGAGTAGTGCCAAGTTAATTATACTCCCAGAAAAATACATTTTTTCAGGATTATAACGAAATAGTTTTCCACTTTGAATTCTCATTAAAGTAGTACCAGATAAATTACGTCAGCGCTATATTTACATTTTTGCGTTTGAAATTTCATGGAATATTTATTGTAACATTCGTACCATTTCGGGGAGATCTTCGAATTTTGAGGGTTATCTGATTTGTGTTTGCAGAAATGTCATACGTCAGAAAAGAACAAAACATGTACAAA
>JABUQX010139037.1:0-28811 GCA_015478945.1 Trachelipus rathkii | reverse complement strand
AGAGCCTCCAACACTGAGGGAAAAAGTATTGGAGATGAGAGAAATATTTGAACAGAGGGGGCGTCGTCAGCACGGAGCACACTCTCAAAGCTCGTGGGGAGAAATGCCAATCCGCCACCCGGTTCCCTTACGTTCATAGATTTTGCTCATGCAATCTGATCAAGTAAAAATGACACCTGAGAGGAGAAGGAGGAGGAGGAAGACGAATGCCAGAATCGTCCAGGGTTGAGTTAGAGAAAATAGGAGGCAAAACGATTGGCTTTTTCAGTTGGAGTATTAGCAAAAGAACCATCAGAGCGAATAAGAGGAGGAAGGGCAGATTTACAGAAGTTGTCAGAGATGTTTTTGATGCAGAGGTCAGAAAGACACTGTCATAGGAGAAACTAAGGGAGGCTATGGCACTTTTCAGTTTAAATGAAAGCTAAGCTTGTTTTTCTCGAAGAGTATCCTGCAATGATTTCTGAAGGAATGAAAATTAGAGAGGGTGACATGAGAATGAGATTTTTTCCACTCCCCGGAGCCTGCACTGGGTTCCCCAGCCTGAATGGCCAGAGCAATGTAATCACATCGGAAACCATGGATTTTGAGGATAGAAAGATTTAGTTGAAGAAGGAATGAACTTGGCTTATCCCATCAACGACAGCTCCCACCTTATCGGCAGAAACCAAAGACTTCAGAGACAAAGCAGTAACTCCAATTATAGTTAGCATAGAAGCGACGCAAGGACCCACAATCGGCCCTGATCAAAGTGCCAGAAAAACGCATAGGCAAGATGGAGATGTTGGAGAGAAAGTATTAATAAAATGAAGAGATATAAGGCTGTGGTCAGATTTACGAATAGGAGGAAGGGGGTGTATTTATAGTGAGAAAGACTAGTGGTGAAACATAGGTCATGTGTGTTCAAGAATTGGTTTGACAATCAGGAATGTACGGTTCTAATTAGCGTTCCAGATCTTTGAGAATGCTGAATGATTCAGCCCCCTCCCCACCTAGATCAGCAGGAGAGGAGCCCAACCATTCAGTGCAGAGATGAGAAAAGATGTAAACAGTTCCTGACCGAATTAGTAAGATATTCCAAAAAAGGCTGAAAATCTGTTCTGTTAAGAAAACAGTAGCAGAAGCACAAGATTATTGTAGTAGAAGGAAGAAAGATTTTAAGCCACAAAACATCGAAGTTAAGAGATTCGAGATTTTCGAGACGTGTTACAGGAGTATTAATGTTTACATAGGCACATTCTCCACTCTTTAGAGGGAATTATGAAATAAGTTATAGTTGGATATATTAAACGAGTTAGAGGATGAATTCTTAGCCATCTGGGTATCAGACAAGATCATAAAAATAATAATAATAATAATAATAATAATAATAATAATAATAATAATAATAATAATAATAATAATTTCTTGATTAATAATAATTATTTCTCTTGATTAATAATTTCTCATAATCTCAAAGTTTCTCATAATTCTTCACCCAAAAAGTAAGAAGTATCGGCCAAGTATCGGCCATATTAACCGATACCGATACCCCCAAAAATGGCCGATACTGCCGATACCGATACCGTCGGTGCATCCCTAATATATATATATATATATATAGATATATAAATATATATATATATATATATATATATATATATATATATATATATATATATATATATATATATATATATATATATATATATATATATATATATATATATATATATAACGCTGGTAACACTTGCTGAATCAAAATAATCAAGGTCATTTGCTCACAAACTACAAACCCATGCCAAACGTAAGAAAAATAATTATTTGTTTATCAAACTGATTAATTATTTATATTTTTATCAAACTGATTAATTATTTATATTTTTATCAAACTGATTAATTATTTATTAAATTATCTTACCACCACTTACTGGTTGTGGGTAGATAGATATATTTTCGCGTGTCTACACACCAAAAAATTAAATATATATTAGAAATTCACGGCATTAGGTACGGAAATATTTGAAATGCTGACACAACCACAACGTGAGCGCCAGCACAGTTGTTGTACATAAATGTATAGTATATCTATCCGATTCTTTTAGCTTATTGCAACTATCTTATAATTGGTGTGACTCTATATTTTAAAATCAGTTATGTACTCTACTTGACTTTAAATTTTGTACGATTATTAATAGCATCGCTCGCTGTTGATAATTCGTTAATGCACAATACACAAGTAGTCAAGTACATTTTATTTTATAACCTTTATTTTATAACCAGTTAAAAATAAACAACTTAAATTGGCTACAAACAAATGTCAAAATAAAAATGTACTGTCTTTAAAAAATAAAATTCCTCAAGTTTTTCCAAATTTTTGCGTGAAAAAGTTTATACGAAATTGTTTTGGAGTCGAAAGGAGTCGTTTCTTTTATCGACCCCGACCTGACTCCCAACTCTTGGGAAATCGACCCTGACTCCGACTCCACCCCTGAAAACGCTCGCCCCCCCCCGACCTGACTCCCCCCATCCCTGATATAAGTGCAGCACATCACACCCCCCCTCACATATATATATATATATATATATATATATATATATATATATATATATATATATATATATATATATATATATATATATATATATATATATATAAATTTAAAGACGCAAAGTGTTTTTATATTGGTAAAAGGTATAGGAAAATTGCCGATACCGAAACTACCACTCACAAAATTGACAATACTGTACATCGAAAATCGACCGATACCATGGCATCTGGTACTAAACATAACCTAAAAATAGTAAAATAGAATCTCAGAATGGATTCAATCAATTTCTATCAAATTCAGAATGTCATAACATGACGAAACTAGAAGGGGAGGAAGCGAAACTGACGGACCAAATAGAGTAAAGCCGAAGGTAACCGACGGACGACTCAGAGAAACAGTTAAAAGATAAAAAAAGAACGTAGTATGAGGAAATATATATGAGAGTTATATATATATCAGGATATATATATATATATATATATATATATATAGTTCATATATATATATATATATATATATATATATATATTATATATATATATATATATATATATATATATATATATATATATATATATATATACATTTCAATTTTTTAATAGTTGTTTGAACTGCCAATTCATCTTTTATTCCTTGGCAAATAGTCTCTTCGGAGGACTTATGCTGTACCCAGGGGATGTCTGGCACCAGCCTGGAGGTTTGTTGTCGGGTTCGAGAAGCTATGTAAGAAGCTTGTGTAAGCCCTGTGGCCCATTGTACCACTTTTGATCGTTTGGAAGTAGTTGGAGTTTGCTCGGTTAGGTCAAACCCCGCGAAATCTGGAAGTGTATTGGAGTCAATATCAGAAAGTCTGGGTGTGAGTCGTAATTTTGGTGTTTCCCCTTGACTAATGGGTGCTAAAACGTTTTCGAAATCCTGCTGATTTGGTGATTGTAGTCTTGGAGATCTGGATAGATGTGGTAGAGACTGAATGTCTTCCAGTGAGATCCTTTTGATATTACGTCTTTTTGGAGTTAAAAGTGTTTGATCCATCCTTGATGATATCTTTAGGGGAATATATGAGACATAAGAAGGTTCTACTAAACTAGGTGAAGAAAATAATGGAGATGAGTCTGTAGCCAAGATTGGTGAAGTTTGGAAATAAGGTTTATTAGTAGCAAAGAATTGGAAACTAGCAGTATTGAGACTATTTAGATGGTAAGATGTTAATGAAAATGGACTATGGTTAGAAGAACCATCACTTAGAATATTAGTATACTTGGTTCTACTCGTAGAAGAAATACTCTCTAGGTTAGAAGAATAAATTGAATCTCTTACTGAAAGACTAGAAGAAACTCCCGAAATTTGAAACCCTAGCAGAAAATTCTCTCGTATCTTGTTTAATAGTTGGTGGGATAGAGAGTCCGCTAAAGTTCCGCTAAAGCCCACAAAGTCGTCACCATCATCATCAGAATGCTTCTGACTCGGGGAGTCTCATCTAGAGACTTGAGGGGTGGTAGATGTTCGATCGAACCGGCCTCATTGGAATTTCCAGGATTGAGTTCTTGTTAGTAAATTCATGGAATAATTGGATCCTTTCAAGATATGATGGAGGTGGGTGCATTACTATATAGTTGTCATATGGTGACTCGAGTATAGCCTATTTTTGTCTCAGGTACTTCGCACATACATAGGGTCACTCATTGGGAAATTAACTTTAACACAACCTTTAATGGACCTTGATACCGGTCTTTAAACTTGTTTAGTGTTAGATCTCCGGGTAGCTGTATTTTTAGGGCCACCAGTTGATTTAATTCAAAAGATTGGAATTTCTGATGACCTTCATCCCACAATTTATTGAACCGGGTCCAAGGAAGCTTTGGACGAGAGTCATGAGCCTCTTGGTATAGAATTTCCGCTGGCGTCTTCCTGGTTTCGGAATGAGGTAAGTGATTGTAGGTGAGGATCACCTGGGGTAATTGTAAATCCCAGCTTGTAGGCTGATTTAAAGAAAGTCGAAGGTATTGAAGAAGGGTTCTATTGACTCTTTCGGTAATGCCATTGGATGATGGATTGTAAGGCGTTGTGTAAATGTGTTTAATATTCACTGATCTCAGAAAATCCTCAAACTCAGGACCACGGAACTCTCTGGCATTATCAGAAAGTAATCTGGATGGAAAAATCAACAGCTAGAGAAGAGAGTAATGAGTTTCGTTAAAGGCACAAGTTTACCAAAAGTGGATATGCTTAGGGTTTTATCGGGAACCGCTGCTACCCATTATACATATAAATGGATACGATAAACACTAGAAAGCATAGTGTTCCATCTAGGAAAGTTTTAGGCACTGATTATAAGTCTAACAAGCTGTCAGTTCACCATTTGGTAATATGGTGTGAATCCTAACTTTGATGGTGACAATGGATAATATTTGATAACTTTGGCTATTGAACACTAATTATGGGCAAAGTGACATAGAGATGATCACGACAAATGTCTCGCAGCTTTGGATGCCATATGATACGCTCCAGTAATGCATACAACTTCCTCTGACCCACATGGACGAATTCATGATGGTTGATTATTGCAATAGATACTGCGAAAGAAAAAGAAACAACGTAGTGATAGTGGTCGTTGCGGTTCTTGTGAATAATGTGATCATCCACGATGGACAAAGAATTTTTCGCATATTGAAACAACTTCAAGGGACCTCGTAAGGGCTGATTTCGAAGCAAGGATCCCTTTAGCTGCCTCAGCACAGGGTCATTCTGTTGACATTCAGTGATGTGTGTCATAACGACTTCAACAGAGTCTTGGGGATCAATAAGGAGTGAGAAGTTATGAAAAGAAATCATGTTGACAAATGGAGCCACTTCTCTCACCTCCCCACCGGATTTTAATAGGGGTTTTGATTCAATAGAGACAGGTCCTGGAGGACTCTCTGGAACATCATCTACCACTAGGAAATAAAGATCAATTGGAGCTGGGGAAGCTTGAGCCAAACCTATTAGAACTGTAGTAGCAGATTCTGGCATTTTGTTTTTCGTTGGTATTAGTATGTTGTAGTGGATACCACCTAAGCAAAACAAACAGCACACTTCCTCATATCCAGGATCCCCAAAATGTAAGGGATGATCACTACCAAAATATACTAATACTCTAAGATGATGTAAGTTAGTGAATGCCTGTATGCTATGTGTGAAAGGTAGTTGTCCTGCATATTTAGTAAGTTGTAGTTGTTTCAGGGTGTGTGTTGCCTCTCTACCAGTTGGTAAATTATACTTGTCTCTATTATCTATTAGTTCCGTCACCACTTCAGTTCGTAGTGATAAATGGGAATCAAAATTCCCATAACCGAAAAGGGAAAAGCATTGGAATAAGGAATCTCCCCCACCTGGAGTTTTTATTTCTATGAAACCCTTTGGGATTTCATTTAGGTTGTTGACAATGGTAGGGTCTATTGTTATTTCATAGGGTGTCCTGGAAAGTATGTCTGCGACTATGTTATCCTTGCCAGGTACATATTGTAACTGGTAGTCAATATCATTTATTTCCTCCAATGTTCTGGCTATTCGTTGATTCACTAGAGGCATGTTTTGCAAGTATAGAAGGGGTTTATGGTCAGTAAAGATGACCACCTTGATCCCATAAAGGAATGGTTTCAGGGACCGTACCGCCCAGCGAATGGCAGCGACCTCTCGTTCAGTGGTACTATATCCTCGTTGAGCCTTAGAGAAGATCATAGAGATATAGGCTATAGGTTTTTTCTGCCTCATTTTTGAATATTGACTTAGACAAGCTAGCTCTTCCCCGATATACCAGTATAGCTATCGCTCAGTGATATAGAAAGTAATGTCAATTGGCGATTGGAGACTCAGGTCGGGTATATAAGGATAAATAAATTGGGATGGAAGTTAGAGAGGTGATCTCGCTTTTTTAGTTTATCAATAAGCCTGTTTCAGATTGAATCGAGATACCACGCGGATTCGTCTCCTTGCAGAGTACTTTATGTGTAACAAGTCAAACAGAGGCTCTAGCTCATTTTACACGAGAAACACCATGTGCGAACACATGATGTGCACTTTCCAAGGTAAGAATTTAGCCTAGCCCCTGAATGTCTACGACTTGGACGACTATATTTAGGGAACAGGGGAAAGTCTTTCCACTCTTTTGACTCCACCACCTCTATGCTCTCGTAATAGTTCTCTATACGGTGGCTCTTCATTATACCCCTCCATGATGTATTTGTTATCTATGCAACCTAATAAACATGTTACTTCTACGGTGTGTAATAAATTTTTGTTTAGGAAGCAGGAGCTGTAGGTTTTATACTATTTATCTTACATTCTACACTCCATACAATTTCTGAAAGCAGCTCACGATAGAGCTATTCTTTTTTTCCTTCTCTACGGTATATTATCATAAAGTTGCTTTTTTCAAAGGTGTCATTTATTATTAAGACATCATCTATGATAATACACATTAACATACTTTAGCGCATGGAATATATGGAACGGTACAATTGTCTCTACGCTACTACATCTTTGCGTCTTAATGATATTAGGTAGTTCCTAGGACTACATTATTTCATTGTCACACCGACATGGACAATGAATCTGAGTACATATATTATACCAGAGTGTGCACTAATATGATGCGAAGTTCGCGAATTATCTCAATAATGCCTGCTCTTTTTCTGATAAACTAATCGCTCTTCCATTATTCACCACAATTGAGAAGTTAGATTGACCCTCTTGATGATCCCAGGTCTGATGGTAGAGAAAATAGTTTTTGAGCGCTATGATTAACTAACAATCAACAAATGATGTACTCGCAAGTTAAAGTATAGTGACCTAATAAGGAGTAGGTAATATGTGCACGCCTATACTTCTTTGTCAACTTCGTAAATTAAGTTATATCGGAGAAAACATACTATCGCAAAGAGACAATTGTTCTTACGATGTTAGGTTGAACGAGAGGACGGGCAACAAGCTGACGGACGCCGAATATGAGAAGGTGGGACATCTAGAGTGCGAAACAAAACTCATATGATACCCACATCTCTCAAAGAGCCTTCAGAGTTGCTGGCAGACCTCTTACAACATCATACGAAACACAAGCTGAGGTGGTTGTAATGTGTTGGAGTTGCATGTGCAGCAGCATTCACGGACAGACTCGGAGTACTCTATAACAAGAACGTCTAGACATGGAAACACAAAAAATAGCGCTAATATCATCTACCAAGGAGGTTCGAATGGATTCTAGCTTGGTCATGTGATCCTATTCGACTTGCTATTGCTGGTTGCTCTTTACTTCGGTACGAAATTACACGGTATCCCCCAAACTCAGAGCCTTTGACCGATTTTACATTACTAATCTCAGAAGCAAACAGCAAGCCAAACACCTTCGCTTACCTTCCCATAACTCCATCCGCGATTTCCCGTTAAACATTCGCAGTAAAGTTGGAGAATACATGTTTCTACCGTCTACATATGACACACCTCTCACTGTACACGCACATAATACATTATTTTCTACCTGTCACGAGAGTCCATCCATTACACTCACACACTGCGCATCGTCACGTCCTATATGCACGAATTCTACTTCTCGGGGTCCAGTTTTAATGATCCACTCACAGTAGTTTGAGGAATTTGTTACTGGAAGTTACAGTCCTATTCCACCAGTTTAACTTCAGGCGTTCACTAACAGTCTAACTTAAGTAGGGGATCACGTTGTGGAGATAATGGTTTTGTGACTAATTAACCTATTGTCGATATTTTTAGGTATGTAGTCCTATAGTCAGGAACAGAAACCGTCTATCTCCTAAGAGTGAATATCCCTGCGTTTAATTTTGCCAATGAGATTCAAACGTCACTCAGACGAAAATAGTCTCCCTTATCTCCATCAGTGCCATCGGAGAGCTCATTCATGATATATTACCATCGGAATCGGAACAGACAGAGTAAAGGATATAGGAGATGATTCTCACTCACGCACAATGCCGAATTCTAAACCAATGACAAATGATGTTCGGTTATGTTCATGGGAGTTAAACTTTAGGAAGGTGGTGTAGGTAAGATCTTAAGACTACAAAGTAATTTGTATATAATCCAAACGTCAAAGAATTAGGAATAGATGGTCACAATAAAGTATTATATGCAGACAGGGCTCAGAGGTATAGAGTAATCAATTCCTCACCGGCGTCCACGCACTAGAAGCTATAAGGCCATATTTCACTTTCTACCTACATAGTTCTCATAATGCTATAACCTTGACGAATTGGATAGTTAGATCGATGATCTGCCCACTTTCTAAGAAGATTTTGAGGATTATGCAAAACTATCCTACCCACTCTCCGATGCAGATGGATGGAGAACAGTACCTTCGGTTCGCATCGTGGTGAGAGTTTGGAAATATAAAACTATATTGATGTTTATGGACATATTCGCTATTAATCATCAGACTAGTTCCTTTGAAGGGCAGGGCTTAGGCACAAGATTTTCGATGCCGCGAATACGGAAAATAAAACATTATCTTTTACCTTGATGATTTTTCATAGGAGAACTCAGATACGTACTCCTATGGATATAAGTCTCAATTCTCAATAATTGTAGATTATACATAACAACACTTTTCGCTTCATGATGACTTCATATTAACAACTATGCTATACAAATGGAGAACAGTGTCCCTTTTGTTTGCTATTCAGCTTACAAAGGATCTAGCTTGATGAAGTGTGCTTTCTCCATCGATTATTACCGAAGTGGTAAGAAGCTTTTCTCACACGTAAGATTACATGCAGGCACCATTAGCTCATGAAAACAGTTGCTTTTCCAATTCCTTCAGTGAGTTGCCACTGGTGTAAAAATGATCGGTTAAAAACTTGTAATAGGTCTAAGTGGAACCTTATTTCCGGACCGTATAAGGAATCATATAGAACTGTAAGAGCACCCAAAAAGTGCATTGTATTTTTAGGTGGAGACTAAGCGCGTCTGCTGGACGGAAGCTGGCCTGTAATCCAGACACATATGCTCATGGAGGATTAAAGTCTAAGTGAGAGACTATTTAGGATCGCAAAATGGGAGCGAATCCCAGACTTTCGTATAAGTGAGTACTCCCAAATGCAATAGCACACGCATATTTTGCTACTTCCGTCATCTACCAACCGTCTCCTATTCGGCTATGCGCACTGCTCACATCACTGGATGGGTAGAATAACCTTTGCAATAGTATCTTTAACTGGTGGTTCACCTCACTATTCAAAGCGCACGCTATCAGTTTGCCAGCATTGGACCCTATACTGGCAAATCAAGTAAATCTCAACACTCATAAGTATCAGTTTGTGATAATCTCAAGGTTCAATGGGAGACTGTTACATCGAGGTCAACCCAATTCCTATAATCCCAAATCACCGATTAATACTTGAGTAGAATATTTTATCTTTTGCATATACACTTCATATATGGTGTCGCTCTTATACCATATCACTGTCTCAGCGTAATTTATGTATAACTATTAAATTGTCTTCGTTTCGGATTACAAACGGACAAAAATTTCAGTTCATCGCCAGGAGTTCTGGCATTGAGCAATCGTTGGATACGTTCAAGATCTTCTTTGTCTAAAAGATCCTCGTCCGTTTTCAATGAACTGACTTGACCTCCTTTCAGTCGTTTCAACGTATTTTTTGGAAGTCGTTTTTGTAACGGAGGTGGAAAGATAAGCTACTCTGGAGAAATAACTAACGGGGCGCCGGCCTCCGTGGCTGGTTGGTAGCGTCATTCACCACCACCTCGAACACTTAACAAGCACATCCACTCCATAGCCCTTAGACCCGAGTTTCATACTTCCAAAGGCCTTTCAACCCACAGTTGCCACAGATCAACGATTCTCTTTTACCAGACAGAGGTCTGACGTGGAGAGCAACGCCACATTCCCGCATGCGCAGAGTGCCTAGGAGCATCCTCAATCAATTCCCAACACAAATTGTGCTTCTTGACCGCCCAAATCATATAGCAAAGAGGTCTACACATGATCGTTCGTAAAGAGAGAGGGTCTTGTTGATTTCTACCCGCCTCTGGCTTTTCGATAGATTGCCTTCTTGTTGTGCTGGCGCGACACTAGTACTTTCACGCACAGGAGTCACTGCCATACCTTCTTCACATTATCGATGATGCACACGAAGATTTTTAACTTCTCTTTATTAAGAATTAAATGCATGCATTGTGAAAGGCAGAGACGATGCCATGTGTGTGTCTACTTTCCGGGTAAACACATTCTACGTAGACAATACAGCGCTGGTGCTACTCACAAACAGCTACCCGCTGGAAAACCTCTTACTATAACCAACAAACTCGCGTGGCAATCACAACAAACAACCCCGAGGCTTTTCCCAAGAAACTTGCTCTGAGCATATCGTGAGACGACGACACTCGAACCCGGCGACCGAATCAAGGTCTAGTTCGGTCACTCTCTAAAATAACCACGGGGTTTTTCTTTGAGTAGTACATTTTGGTTCGTTGAAATCTGGCCTTGCTGGTTGTGGGTGGATCTATCGGCTGCTTCTAGAGTCGTAATTAAGATTTCCCTGTTGGCTTAGGAAGCGCCCTGTGGATTATGCTCACGGTCTATATGCGTGGATATGGCTTGTAAGTGTGAGGGATAGAAGGAAAGAATTATAGTTAAAAAATTATGGTGGAGGTTGTTTTCCTTTAGTGCTGGAGCCGACTTGGAATATGACCAAGTACAGCCTATTATTAAAGGTTGTCGACGGGTATTATAGGATGGGTTGAAGGAAGGACCCTTCCTGATTATAAAATTTCTTGAGTTGGAATATTGACGAGGTGCTGGCATAGCTGTGTTGAAAGTTAGTAAGATCTTATTGAGTTCTCAGTGTTGTGAGCTAGTGGTTGGAATAGGAGACGGATTTTGGGTCAGATGACAGCCAATTGGTGTTCATTAAATGAAAGAGCTTGGTTCGTTTTAATTATGGCGATTGTCTATCGCACATACGATAAGTCTCCTTTACTCTCCCGACAATTCTCAAATCCACCAGTGCAAGGAGTACATCTCCGCTATCTCCCTGCCGCACAGAAGTTCCACCAGTCGGCCTCTCGCGTTAGCTCACAAATCATCAACCTGACGAAATGATCGTGGGAAACTCACCCTCTTAGATTCGCACGGTCTTTTTATTTACACCAACTGCACCACATAGCTCTGCGATGACTATTGTGTCAGGTGACAGACCCGTAATATATAAAAACTCTCACACACACTCTAGTTCTGACTCCTATCCCTAAGCCCGATATTTCCTAGCTGCTACTGAGATCCTTACTATCAACTAGCGGGATATCATGATCAGAGAGGGAAGAACCTCATCAGTAGATACTCATGTGTTAAACGATCAGTCCGTAACGAGCTCAAGGGGCGCAGGATGCTAGAGCAAAAAATATAAAGAGAGTGAGAATCTCGGTGCAGTAAACTACAAACCTACATGTCATTATCATAATTTGAGGACGCTCATAGAGTTGGTATAATGTCATTTTTTGATTGCTATCAAATACGACGGTTTAGAGAATTCAGTAAGATCCATGTGAAATCTTGAATAATGTGTTTGTGTCTCTCATAATGATGTTCATATATTCTTTGTTTTAACTTCAACCCTCCAGATGGCGAAACCGAGGTATGTCTCATCCATCTGGCCATCGTAGAGTGCGGTAGGATAGTTTTTTTGCCATAATCCTTCAAAATCTTCTTAGAAAGTGGGGAAAGGTCTCTCCATTCGGGTCAGGTCATGTGCTCCACCTGGAATGATGGAATAACATCCGTTTTTGTCGGTGTTTCCTTCGTCTCTGTTTCGAGTTCTTGGGATATTTTTGACTTTGTAACATGATCATCACCCAACATTCATTTGTTGCGTTTTGGAGGATCAATTCTTTTACTGTCTGTTGATCTATATGTGGTTCTGGCAGATGGATAATGGGGATGTGGTTGATTTGGAAAAGATATCATAGATGCCCATGGAATAACCTGAGGCATAGTAAAAACTGAAGTGGGGCTGAAGCTTCGAAAGTAGTAACTGGATTGGAATAGAAATTGAGTATTGGGATTTACCCGAAGTTAATTAGATTGAAAGTATTGTTGTAGATGGATTTTGGGGAATATAATTGGTTGTAGTTAAGTGTTGGTACTGCATTAGGAAATGGGGATGGAGTTATGGGAAAGGGCAGCGAAGGTGGTAATTGGTTTGCTGTTGTTTGAGAATTAGTAATGTAATCGGACGGTTTCACAGTAAAAACGGCAGTCGGAATAGGGTCACAGCAAGATGTAGTTGTTTGTTAAAACTGAGCCTGTTTGAATGTGCTGCAATTGCTAGACAACACAATTCAACCACCTCAGCTTGAGTTGTTGACCAACCCACTGTGAGATTTTAATGTTTATTGTTTATCTAGTTCACTTTCTCCCGTGTGCGCAACTTCCTCATTGTAAATTTATGTTCCATATTGATATTGATAATATTTAGGTATTATGAGAACAAGATTTAAGATGTTATACAATATTTCTGTTATTTATAGATTAGAGAAGGGATTGTAATATTGTATATTATATTCTTGTGTTAGCATACACCAACTTTAGCAGTTTTTGAAAATATTCACAGTTAGAGAGATAAAGAGAGGAAAAAAGTAGCGTATTCGAGACGTAGAGTAGTATAGAACTACGCTCTGCTACCAATAAAGAAGAAACAAAAGGGAAAGAAGAAACTTACGGATATTAGAAGGTGGAAACCACCCTTGGAATAGCTGTGGAAGGTTGTGTTGGGCCTCCAGAGGACGTGGTTTCTTTATCAAGAAACACTACTCTGATGTCGAATGAAACTCAGAACATCGGCAACATAAAACAAAATAAACCTATTACATAAGATAGGGAGCAAGAAAAATGGTTAATGGAATTTGCAAAAGTATGGATTATTGTAATAATGAAAATAATAATAATAATAATTAATAATAATAATAAATTTATGAATAATAATATTAATAATATAATTAATAATAATAATAATAATAATATGATAATAATAAAATAATTTATAATTAATAATAATAAGAATAATAAAATTAAGAATAATAATAATGATAGACGTAATAGTATAATAAAAAAAATTAGTTACCCTCGTTGTGGGGAACCCTTGAATAATTTTTTATAAAATAAGAAAACATTTAGTTATGTAAGAACTTGAGGAATAAAAAAATAGGAATTTATTTTTATTTTTTATTGATTAATTTTTTATAACACAAATTTTCTGCACAACAAAAAAATTCATACACACACATCATTTAGCTCATTTTTTCACATTCATTCATTTGACACTACCTTTCCCTCTCTTTTATATATAGCTACATATATGAATATATATAATAATTATAATATATTATATATATATATATTAAAATATATATATATATTTACAATCTCCCATCTTTTCTAAAGTTTTAGAATTTTTAATGGAGAGTACATGCAAGGATAGGGTTATAAATGGAGGGTAACTGGTTTGGTTAAATTTGAAGTATAAGAATGTTCAATGAAAGAGGTGACTAATAGGGAGTATTAATTACCACCAGTCGTAACTGGACTACTAGTTTCCCAGCCTGATTTAGGGAATTGTAGTTGCTCCCTGGCCAAAGAATTAGGCGACTGTCGTGGTATGAGATAGGGTCCCTATGGTTGATTGGCTTGATGACCAAATTAGCTCCCTGAACAGGTTGCCTGAAATAGAGAGAAAGAGTCTCTCAACTAAAGTTTTTAAAGATATGGAAATGATAATCAGCAAATAGGACCTAATCTAAATGTAAAAAATGGAAAGGGAGAGTAAGTCATTATTTACATACATACCTTTGGTTCTTCCAAAGGCAAATATAGTTCTTCTCCTTTGAAAAGGTTTCAAAACTCCGAAAGTGTTTCTAAAAATGTTTTAAATCAAAACATACATAAATATTGGACTTTAGCATCTCATTTCATGTGTATCATTGAAAAGTGTAAATTTTTACCTGTAATTTTTACCTGTATTAAGTTTTTTTGACATTAATTAGAGACTGAAAAGGGGAAAAGAACTTCACTCATATTACATTTACAAACGCTCTCAAAGTCTATAATATTAATATATTAAAAATATAAAGATATTCTTAACCACATCTGCGTTATTCTATATAACTATAATTAATATAATATAAAATAATAATTAAGATTTTATACAAATATTATTATAAATTAGGTTATATTCCATTATAATAATCTCATTATTATTTCTATTTTTGCTTATTTTTTATTTTCTATAAAATTATTAAATTTATAAAGCTAACTCTCTTTTATATATAAAACTCACTCTCTCACTCTCATTAAACATAAAGGGGTATATAATTAACTTGTTAAAAATCTTCAAGTTACACAGAGTTTCTCATTCAGTATCATTCAAGCTCTTTGTGAAAAATGAGACTTATAATTGAGCTTATACATATCAAAGTCCTCTGTTTTATTAGAAAATAGGTAAAAAATATAAATTATTTTCTGGGTATTGCAATATATATTTTATAGGTGATCATGTAAATATAAAAATTATTGCACGTTAGATAATTTGATATTTAATCTCATATATGTAAATAAAATATATAGTTTGTCATTTCAAATCTCAATTTTTAATTATATCTCGAGGAATTTATTTATTAATATATTTTAAACTTTAATAGGCTACGTCTTCATATAAAACATCAATCCTTGTGTCTTACACTTTTTACATTTTTGTTTAAAAATTGTATAGGGCTAATCGAAAAATTATAATATATATATATATTTTAATATATATATATAATGTGGCGGAGGACGTGGAACGTAGTGATAGCTACTTTTGATTAGGTTAATAACTAATACTCAAGCTAAGTGTACTCTCCCGAGATATTTGAATATATAATATGGTTATTTAACCTGCTCTTCCGCTCTCACTCTAATCTATTTTGAAGAATTATAAAGCTCGGCTGCATACTTTGAGTATAAGCCTATATATAATAGGTAACGAAAGTCATTAATTATATATAATATATAGGAGATTTTTCACCAGGATGTTCTATGGTTTGTGATTGTCGAACCCAACGCGGATTACGAATAGTGCACTATATATATATTTTTTTTTTAAAGAATAAACACCAGGGTGGAATGACACCGGGATGCAGGAGGAGAGGAAGGAAGAGAGAGAGAGTAGAATGCGCGAGAAGAATAATTTACGATTTAGATTTTTTCCGTAAACTGGTATATACTTGAGTGTGGAGGGTAATATCCGGAATATATTTTTAAAAGTATTTACATTTTGTTGAATTTTATAATGCAGGATATGAAAGCAGCGAAAGTGATTCTAGTGATGAGTTACTTTACTTTCTTGATATGACTATCGGACGAGATTTGTGATCAGTAACTAATAAATTGTTATTTTTTATAATTTCTACTATATAATATAATAAAATACTTATTTGTGACGCTTCGTATACGTTACATGAGGGGAATCATTTATAAGTTTAGTATTTTAGTAATTTTCGTTATTATATGTAAATTCTATTTATATTTATATCTTTCTTAAAATTTTATATACTTTATAAAAACACAATATTAGTTTTTATTAGAGAATTATTTTTAGCTGTCAAACAAGTATACTTGGTCTTCAATTTTCTAGTCCCTCTTCTTTTCAGAGGCTCGGACTGATATCACATTTTTTAAATAACACTACAGGTGTGTGGAAATCCAAAATAGCCGTTGACTTCATCGGGTTTATTACTGGCGATTGAATTCTGATACACTTTCTTGATTAAATTTTAAACTAATTCATTTTATATGAGTCCATTTATGTAATAGCTCAAAAAAACTACATATGATAGAAGTTTTATATGCAGATCAATAAAAATAAATACGTATATCGTAATTTTTATGTCACAAATTTATAGATATGCAAAGAGTCGACAGATTTATAGAGAGATTAGATAACACGGGACTTTTAAGAGCCATAAAGCTAATGCTCGATCAAAAGTGTATAAGAGAGAAGTCTTTTCTCTCGAAAGTGATATTTATGACACACCAAATAAAATGTATCTATCTTTAATTAGGTTTATGTATAATAATATATATTATATATATATATAAGATATATTATATAAATATATTTATATTGGTATTAGGGAAGAGGATAGAGTTATTTTACCAACTTCAAAAATTATATTCCACTATATACTATATATTTATAATAATATATAATTTATTAAGTGATATATATAAGTTTTAATATAAATATTTAATAAGTATGATATTGATTTCAGTCATTCGAACAACTACTCACACAAATAAACAATATCCTAAATAACTAATTAGTAAGAATGATCAAGTAATAAATTAAGAATATATAATGTATATAGATATATATATACCTACAAATTTATTTGATTTATTCTTATACTCATATATAATTATTTCTGATAATTACGGACGCAGCTGTATAACGAAAATATCAGGATATTAAACGTTGCTACAATATTTAGTTTTTTGATGGATGTTAATTTCGTGATAAGAAGTTTGGACTAGAATTTATCTGAGTTTTGGCAGAGAGGTCATTTTTAGTAGTTATGATAGGTTATAGTTAATTACAATATCGTTATTAATTTATGTACATAATAAGAGCTTTAATTGAATAGATTAAATCTTTTCATTGTGTAATCTTATAGTTTTTCTTTTTTTGCAACTGATAAATCAATATATCTCATTAAGAGATGTGACAATTTACAATACAAATAATTAACTCCCCATATGAATCATGAAAAACTCTAGATAATTCTCACACTATATTCCTATCGCAGACATAGATGATCTCTTCTGGAAAAATATCACAAATCCGGATAGAGAAGTCCACTAGAAAAAGTTACCAGAATTCTTACTAGACATTATGGAAACAATAGTGTCAGAGAAATCACTGGAGATGAAAAAGCGCTTCTCCAGGTTATTTTAGAGAGAAAAATTCACCTTGTTTAAGAATATAGGTTAATAGAAAAGGCATGAATTTAGGAAATTGCTTAACAGCGTGTAAAATTAAACTTAACCATTCAACTTAAGAAAGTGCAAAGAGAGAGGCAGAAATTAATTTAGCAAGGAATACTAATAAGGACCCAAAGTACTGTTTTTATATGTGTTTAATATATAGTAATTTGAAAGACGTAAAGAGTAGCGACAATTTGTACACACGTTAAAACTGCTATACTGCAATGTAATTTAATATATTATCATTAAGATTTACTACGCAATATATTATTTATGTTGTACATTTTTTAAATTACAACTTCATCTTGGCTTAAAAACTCACCCTAGGTGCAACATTCTCCAAATGCAAATTGAGATGTTCTTGCGTTCTAATGTATTCCTCGTCTTGAGAAGCGCCAAAATGGAAGTTTCTTTGGGAGGTAATTCAACTAGTTTGTATAGAGTACTCTATATCAATATACCTCGGTGAAATATGACAGTTTGATAAATAAGTTAGACAGAGATTTTAAAATTAAAGGTTAAAGGTAAATATTAAATCTTTATCTGACCACCATATTCTATGACCCTATTGTTACACGTATTCGCTCAGGTCCACGTGTTTATTGGTATCATGATTATATTTAATGAGAGACATTGAGAGATTCTAACAAGTAGCAGGATAAGAAAGAGAGCGCATTGTGTCACTCAGAATTCAGAAGTTAGCACTACTTATTTTGAATTTTAAAGCTAGGACTCCTTAATGAACAATGTGTTGGATTGATAACAATTTCGGTACCAGGCGACTGGAAAACCAATCATATTATTTTAAATTGCCCGTTTATCTATATTCGTACACAAGAGCTGATAAAGAGAAAGGACTTGGTGTTATAATTACAGCCAGTTAGCTTAACATCTCTGGTTGTAAAAGTTTGGGAAAAAGTAGATGGTAAAAGGTTGAATATAAGAGACAAGTGAATATATAGGATGGACTAGAGAATTCAACAAGTAATACCCTATATTGTTATGACCTCCAGCATGGTTTAGGATTATTTATGGCAATTACATTTTACTTGTGATGATGCTCATATATGAGAACTGATGTTTATCAGTCTCTAAATATATTTATGTATATATTTTAAAAGAGAACTTCTCACAGCAAATATGTTTACGATAATATTCCGCAATACTATTAAGAACACGTTAAAGAATAGACCAATGTTTATGACATTATTACTTAAACTTAATTTAATTTTTTGTAAATAGATTGCAGACATTTCCGCAAAGTTTACTTTAGCTATTGATATTTTTTTTTTTTTCTCTCTCTCGCGACTCACAAGTAGAGACATTTCGTCATTTTCATCCTATTAAGTATTTATTAGAACATATATATCTATACTACAGACGTGATTTGTGATGTGGCATAAGCATTGATCTGAGAGCCACATTGAGTCATTGGCCGAACTAGGACTTCGAACCCTACACCTGTGACTATGCGACTCTCTCTCCTGTCTCTCTTTCTTATCGGATGATTGTATGCTCCCCTATATTTAATCTTTCCCAGTAGTGTTAGCGGCATGTCTTCACCATGAAGTAACTTTCATTATGTGAGGACTATCTATTCCTCGTTCCTCACTATTAATTCTCTCCTCTACTCATCCCTTCATAATTATTTCGAAAACCTCACACGACCACCACACGTACGATTGTGTACGACGAACGAGAACGTAGCGTCTAAACGACAGAGCCATGACATAAGGAGTGATCAAAGGTACGAGTCGTTATTACGAGGATGTTCCAGTAAGTGTTGCATTTAAGTTATAAAAAGATAACATGTGAACTCACCGTATAGAAATAAGTTGGCCTAATACTTAGCCACGCGAGTATGTCTCCCAAATCCTAAAATAAAGTTAATTAAGAATTTACTTTAAGTATAATATTATTTACAAACTACTACACCTATTTCCAATGTGACATTATCATCGATTTAGAAATTATAATTACTATTATTATTGAAAATAAATTTTTACAAATAAAAGTATTAAATAAAAAAATTAGGTTGCGATGGGTTGGGCTTAATTTTGCAAATACATATAAACTGAAAATTCGTAAAATGTAAAAAAAAAAAGATAATTATTACTTGATATCACTAATAAGAGATAGTATCATAAATCAGTCACCAATTCACATTAAAAAACCAATTTATCCTATATAAAATTTCGAAGCTTCAGAAAAGAGGTTTAGGTTTTAGATAAATATCAATCACAAATACTTACTTGAGCCCTCAAACAATATATAAGTAATAGTTAGAATACAAAAATTCATGTCATTTGTTGATTTAATCTTATACAAATTCAATTTATACTTTCTATTTTTACAACTCTGTATAACAGTAAAATACAATTAAGGGTCTATATCAAGTAATCTTTTATGTACGAGCAAAATATACACTTAAATAATTATTTAGAAAAATTTCACAACTTTTCAAACAATTTTTTAATCTCAATTTTAATCTCTTCATCTTTATATTTTTGGGATCTAAACCCATGTGGTTAGAGAGATAAAGAAAAAAATTTTCTAAAGTGGTACATCAAAATCTGCTTATGTAAGCAGGAGGACCTTACACAAACACTTGAAATTGAGTGCTCATGCGTATACAGAAAGCTAGAATAATTACTAATTTCGCCATCCGATTGAACTCTCTCATGTTAGAGTCATTAGTTCCTCTAATCGAGCTCTGAACCAACATATGTCTTTGTATAGTTATAATATATGATAACTGTTTGATAGAGAGTTTTTATGTTATTAAATAGGATCCACTATGTCAGAAAATAAGAAAAAACTAATATCTCTATTTCTGTTCACAGTCCTAATGGACTCAGTGCATAGCTTCCAAGGATAGTGTTATACAAGCTCGAAGACCATTGTTTGAGAAGCTCTGTTATTACTTCAGTGAGAATGGTCTATAGAGAACATTATAATGATTATATTTTGGATTTTATTGAGAAATTAGGAGTATCTGTCGTCGTTATATCCGATTTGGGATATCGTCATAATGCAAAGATATTATTTTATTATATAATATTTAACTCTTTAGGTGTACGCTTTTCTTGGTATAAAAGCCCAGTAACTTAAATTCTGGTAAATAATACTTTGTAGATTCTGATGTTAGTTATTTCTGATATCTCATATAAAGTGATAGTAAATCTATTGAAGTTATTGGGTGCCAAATATTGGTATATTGAAAAATTGATACCACTTATGAAACGTGAGCTTATAACCAGAAATTTGAGGTTCTCTATCGCGAATTGTCATTTTTCGGGGATGATAGAACACAATCTAATCTATCGCGCTTATCTGGCTTCTTTCAGTTCTCCTTTCAATGGAGTAAATCTTTCATTCAAGTAATTTTCAGTTTCCAAACATACAAGAAATGAATTTCTGAAATCTGACAACATGTATTAGTTATTCTCTAGGGCAACATTTTACGGAGAATAGAAATGATGGATCGAAAAAAATATGTTCAGGTTAATAAATATTTCATAACTATATTCTTTCTGGGTACCTAATTTTTAATATTATTCTAGTACATGGTACTCTGCATATATATCATTGATAATGACTGAGAAAACCATATGAAATCGTATGAGGAGCCTGTTGTGCATGTTCAAACCACTAGACTCTTTATTCTCATTTAGACTTTGTGCATCTGTCGTGTGAAAAGTGTGTGTGCTTATAGTAGAATAGAATCATAGTGAAGTTCTCTTAACAAACTTACTCCGTCAATCGAAGAGTCTAAAAACATTTTATGTTTAAAATTTTGTGACTCTATAACTTTTTTGAATTTCTTCTAAATCGATAAACTCCTCTATAGTTGAAAAATATTCAAACAGAACACCATCCCACAAAACAATATCCCAGGCTAATTACCTCAGTAAAGCCTTTGACACGGTACCGATAAATCCGGTCTTTCTCCTAAATCAATCTATTAGGAGTGATGTTTCTCATATATATATAAAAATTATTTTACTTTATTTAATGCTGTATTGTAGCGCAGATAATTGCAATAGAGGTTGCTATTTTAGAATTTCCCAGACTTAGTTGCCGTTCCCAACTACACTTTATTGTATCACGCTCGAAAGTTCTTGATATAAACCTAGTGACACACACAAATCATCCAAGAAGAGCCTTATCCTCGAACGTGCTTCCTATAACAACGTGATTTGATGATATATACAGGATTTATGTGTTTTTCTTATAAGAATCTCTATAAATTTTTTCTGCTTTTCATTAATAATATTTATTGTCGAAACATTTCTATTAAAAGAGACATCTATATACAAGTTTAAAAACTGTATATAGTAATCATTTGGGACCCATTGCGTAACAAGTTCCAGTGACTTTCTTTCTATTCATTCTCTTCCAGAGTAAGACTATTCTCAGTGGATATCAAACATTACACTAGAATCTAAAATTATAATATTTGCTATACCTCTTCCCCCAATCGCGAATGATACGCTTTTTATTAAAAGCGTGCATATCCGTGCATATCCTGAATAGGCGGAATAAAGAGGTTTCTGGTGTTTACTGAGAAAACTTTGTAATCCATTTGACATAGGAGAGTATATATTTTGCTCTCCTCCATAAGAAAATATAGTATTTCCTCTCACAAGGTTAATGCTTTTGTGTCTCCCATAAGCACTGCAGGTGCAATAGATTATTATATTTGCACGTTCAAAAGCTTACATTCCTATACATTCCAGTATTCACTGAGAGACACTACTTTATCATCTTTGATAGACTGCTACAATTCTCTTCGAAAAGATTAATATTGAATCCAACTGTCTACACGCGTATGCACGCTTATTAACTCCTTTAATCTCTTTGTCCCATTAGCTTTTTACGCGGAGGTTAGGTGCATGCGTATAGAGCCCATTATAATACATATTGTAGTTCGATATAATTCATCCGCGCGCTTAAACTTAAAAAGTTTTGAAAGTCTTGAAATACATTGCGCCTTGTTAAAACTATCAGTGTCTGATATTACAAGACGATTTACTCAGATTTTACTCTGATCAGTTCTTTAATGCATCCTTATAGCTCGAATCAATAGATCATCGAACTCTGACGATACGCTTTGTGATTAAATAAAGATCAATGTCTTGCTTATCGGACCAACATCTCGGTATACGTGTGTCGTCTTTGAGTTCGCAGAGAAATAGATGATGAGACTCCTACATAATAAGGAATCATTATGATAATGAGTCGCCAGACCACCGACTCTATAAGAAGCCATATTTACTTGAAAAAAGTGTTAATTCAGAAAAAGTAACTATCACAGGAAAGTGTCATATGTATTCTCGCTCAATCAATATTCTATATCCGAAGAGGGAAAGCAATCACTTAAAATTCATTTATTAGTTATTATTAATTGCAGTTTCATATTCAGATCTCTCTATAAGCCACCATCTTACCATTGAATGGTACTACCGACGATCAGCAGGGCTACGCTTAACCATGTAAGGTCATTATTTATTTAGTAAAAATGTTAATTAAAATTGCTTAAATCAAGTGTGATTATATTGATACCTTTATTGTATTTTACTTAAATGGAGGTGGATAGAATGTCAAGTGTGAGGCGAAAAAAAATGAGTACATATAATAAGAATGGCAATTTACGAGTGTAAAAACTTAGACAAATCATTATTTTAACCTTTCTAATTCTATTTTAACTCACTTATTGTACCCATTATTCTTTTAGTATGTGTGCTTGTATAAACTGAAGATTGAAGAATAAGAGATCGATAAATCTGAAAGATTAGATATATAGGTATTATAAGATATCTTGACGAGTTAATATAAAATAAAGAGACACAACAATTTATATAATCACTATTAATATCTTATATAACATTTAATTAATTCATATAAGACATTAAATCCTTAAGAATAAAGATGTTAAATTTTAAAATAGTTTTATATTTAAATATACATTAAAATAACTCTTAACTCCCATTAGTCAGGATCATTATTCAAGTCTAGGAAAATTACCATATATAATTGTTTATTCATCGATAATATATATCCCACTTCAGCATTTAACCTCTATATTAATTAAAGACCTTTTTTGATTAGATATTATAATGGCTATATATATATATACTTTCATTTTTCGGATAATATATAACAAACTCAAACTAAGAGTCTTACTTATTTCCTAGATTATTGTTATTTTACCTCATATATATTACCTACAATTCACTTTATTCCAATTTGTCCTAACTAGTAATTGCGAAGTAAGTGAGGATATAATCTATCTATCCAGAGCTCTGAGATAATTGTAATCATTTAGAAACCTTACCCATACTCATCCTTCTCATGAACTCCAGTAAATCGCTAATAATAATTTTATAATAGCTCTCTCCTACATCTACACTCAACCTTTATCAATGACAAATATAGATTATTTATCCTTACAATCTATATAGATATATTATGTACAATAGATTAAGTGATATATACATATATATATATACAGCTCACATAAAAATATATATATATATTTATATATATATTACAAAAATATATATATATAATATATATTATATTAATATAATTAATATAAGTTCCTGTAGGTACTAGCGGTTTTACGTATGGTAGTATAATCTTCACACAATTTACTAAGTAGTGATAAATATTAAATACCATTAACTAAGTATATATATATGTATGCTTAGTTAATATAATTATTTTAAATCTCATTGTTTGGAGTTAAATAAAAGTGATAGTAGGGAATTCAAATTTTAACACAAGACTTTTCAGAATCTGTGATTAGTTAGTAATGATAATTAATAATATGTTAAGTCTAGCCATCATTAACATTAATTTTCATAAGTACACACTAAAGATTTCTAGATTACATAAAAGAATTCGATTTTAATATTCATAGGAGGTTTTTTTTTTTTACAAGCTAACTAATATACTCAATGGAAAGCATACATTTCTAATATACATATAACTTACAGTTATAGTGTGAATGATAGCGCGTATTTTATAGACTAAATAGTTTCAGTGATAAGTATAATATTTATATATTTGGCTTAAGAAGAATTAATATAAAAAGATAGGAATTAATTTTTTACTCACGTAGTATAACTTTAATCTTGTATAGTGAGTGAGTTAATAAGTTATTTTCTAAGAAATAAGTCATATTTAGGGCGTATAAGGTATTTTATATTTAATTTTTCAGTTCTCTAATAAAGTACAATCTTTCTACTTTAATAAAATTTTTTAAATAGGTAATGAAGAAAGCTAACTTTATTCTACTTGTAGCTATTATTACTTCACCTACAGTAGTTTAAAAAATTAGTAGTTTCAATATTATTATAACTCAGAGAAGAAGGTTACTAAATGAGATGGTTTCGTCTCCGTATAGGTATTATATACGTATTATACTTCTAAGTTAGGATAGTCGACATTATAAAATATATATTCACTTAATTTAGGTAAGTGAACGTGAGAGAGACAGATTAGCCATCTATACAAGTCGAATTTCTCCCACGGCATTCCAGCTAAAACCACTCCGTTAAATAACAGAGAGTGTATCTGTGTAAACATCTGGTAAGAGCATGTACTTTCGCGTAATAATATATAAAGGTTTTATTTTAGTGTGCTAATTATTTTATATCGCTCGAAGTTAGAGAACTTTTAAAAAACATCAGTAAAAATTTCTGGAGCTCACTATTTTTATAACCGTACATTTTTATTTCGGCAGGCCAGTAAGTAACTCTAGGTATCCGTGGTAAGTATTTACCTCGCACGGCAAGTTTTAATAATCTGAAGTGTTTTTAATTGAACGAGAATTAGAGCCTTTGAAGCTCTGAGTCACTCATCTTTACGCGATTCGACTCTGTGTTTAACTCTCATTAAACGCAATAGAACATTTCTGCACGTTCGTTTTTTCCCGCTCTCATATTCTGACATTGTTCTTTCTTTGCAGACACCCAGACCCATATAAATAAGAGAGATAATGCAGATACTCACTTTATATATTAAAATGAGTCCCCTCCTTCCGCTGATTGTCTTATTGAGTGGCACAAAAGTTACTCTGCAGGAGGATATATTGAAATCTATCAATATACAGTGCCCCTTCATATTTCAGGTGCATCTCTTTTCCAGGAATTATTCAAGTATTCATGTGGAATGGCACTTGTATTGTTAATTTTATTCCTTTGGTCTTTGAAAGAGGAGAAGCGGGAAATAACACTGTTAAACATCTTGTTTCCCTCATGTTAGACCTATTCATTAGATATAATGAAGATTTGAGATATAAGTCAGCTCTTTAGCGGGAACAAAAACACGATACCATTTGTCATATAGACCGATAAGGTGTTATCAGAGAGTTCAGTTATTCAGGTATATAGTGAATTGCTATACTGTCCATTTATTAACTTGTCTACAACATAGCGATGACGACCGTAAATACTGTACCTAGTGCAATAACCCACAACAACTCATATTATTAGATAAACATAGCATCGTAACAGTTTCGTCTAATCACACACGAGGCACATCCACACTCACACACATCACTCACAACATCAGCACACTCAACCACACACATACAAACGCCTGTCGGCTTACATCTATATAATGAATTTCTTATAGCCCCGTGGCAGTCCGAATAATAGTTACTAAGATAGATTTGACAGTGGTAAGTTACTCATAGTTACACTAAGCTCACTCTATATCCGCAATCACGCGTCAGAAGTCAGTTTGTCCACATTTCGTAATTTACTCTCATATGATATGTCTTTGTAGAGCTACTAATATATTAAGGTCATAGAAAATAAAAGCAATTGGCTCTGACTAGTATTCAGTCCATATACTTATAATTTGTGAAGACAAGCCCACATACCCCTTAGATAATAGATTATTCTAGAAGCATCCTCACATGGAGCTCCATGGAGAAACCTCCGGACTATAATCAGGGAAACCTAACAATGGCGGATTTTACTAGGCCTCTTTTAAGTTGATCAAGCCTGGCTGGACACTCCGGCGTTCCAGTAATGGATTCTACACCCAGTCGGCATTGAATAAAGGCTTACTGATTGGTAACAATCTGGAATATGTCGCCTATAAAAATTTACCATTCCAGAAACTGGCGTAATTGTTTTACCGTAGTGGGAACAGGAAATTCTAAAGCTCCTTTGAGATTTTTTTGAAGGGGAAGTATACCTTTCCGTGATATATGGTGACCCAAGAATTCCACCTCAGTACGACAAAGCCGAGTTTTACTGGGTTTAAGTTTGTACCCATTCTTCTCTAATGCAGAAAGGACACGATCCAAGGTGGTTAGATGATCATCTATATTTTTACTGAGAATGATAATATCATCTAAATATACCATAACCTCGGACCATGGTAATTCTTCCAATGCCAACATCATCCCACGTTGGAATGTGGCCGGACCATTCTTTACACCAAAGGGCATTTTTAAATATTCATACTGTGCAAATGGGGTGGAAAAAGCAGTTTTTTCAACACTCTCGGGTTCCATTGACACTTGATAATAACCACGGACCAGATCTATTGTTGTGAAAATAGACCTTACCGTACATGTTATAAATCGTATCTATTAGGTTAGGTAACGGAAAGGAATCGGTCTTAGTAACACTATTTAATTTCCGGTAATCGATACATAATCGTAATTTACCGTCAGGTTTTCGGACCGGAACCACAGGAGCTGAATAAGGGGATTTACTAGGTCTAATAATATCCTGCTCCAACAGTTCATGACATTGGTTTTCTATTTCTTGAGCCAAGGGACCCTGGAAACGACGTACGGGTAATCTCACAGGTCGACCAGTTTCTACCTCGATATTGTGCGTGATATTAGTAGCCACTCCAACGTCGTGGTCACCGAAACTGAGAGCCGCTTTATGTTTTAATAATACTGCGATTAATCGTTCCTTTTCGAGGTCAGAGATAGGAATATCCGCAAAGCAAAACTCCTCCTCCAACTTAATGGGGACCATACGTCTGCTTTCAAGTTGATTTCGGAATGTGCCTCTTACTGGCCTAGTATTTAATTTGAAGAATATCTTCCTCTCTCAAGGAACACAAACTACCTTACCAACAGTACCCTTCTTAATCATAATAAGGTGTATCGGAAGGATTGAATAGAGCGATCACACGAATCTCGCAAATCCAATACCCCAGGAATCGGTACAACAGATCCCAATGGCTCTGATTGAAAACCAACCAAGGCAAGAACATCAGTATGATAAAGAAATACTTTTACTACTCTCACCATACCAATATATATATATATTATCATGACTAAAAGAAAACGGTATATATATATACTATATATTATATAATATATATTATAATATATAATAATATATATATATATATATGGATACATGTTAAATTGAATATAATTGGTGACTCTCTAATGACAACCAGACAACACTTTAACTACAACAACAAAGGTAGATGTTAAGTGAACTTTTACATTCACTTTAAGCTTACGTGAATTCTTATAACATATCATTTTTAGATCTATGCACCAACTCTCACGACGTAGTGAGTTTAAGTTACTGAGGAGAATGGATTCATTTTCTTTTAAGCGACTCGCACCTTAAGCATAAGTATTGAAATGATCCGCATTGCTCAACGGCTCCTCAGTCACTACTCACCAAATCAAAATTATGATCAGGTGTGTATTATAATACTCAATAAATTCACTTTCAGGGAAGTACAGATATATCAATTTCAACATAGTAAATGTACATAATAGTAATTATAGGTTGGATATATCTGAATATGTCTCTCCCTAGACCTCAATAACCAGGACCTGGATGAGCCAAATATACAACCCCATGTGAGGTATCCACATTACACCGAAGGTCAACACACACACACACACACCAATATATTTGGTAAATTTACTTCATGTGAGTAGTTGAATTATATATACTAGTTTATATTTTACTCACTAAATATGTATATACTGATAGTACTCATTATATTCTCACAGCTTACCTAACTTAATTCTAACCTAATATACAATACCAGTATAAGCCAAAGGCTGGTTGGGGTGAAACTAAAGCGATAACTTAGAAAACTCTCACTAAATCAAGAGGTAGTTCACTTCTTGAAAGGAGTACAATGGACTACCATCGTACGTATCGTTCTATTATATACTTATATGGTGAATTTTCTTATATAAGGCTCTATTCATTTACTACCGGTGATATATA
>JABUQX010139035.1:0-22500 GCA_015478945.1 Trachelipus rathkii | reverse complement strand
AATATTTTATCGAACCTACCTTATGCAATAGAATCTCTAGATATCAGGAACGCCACAACCATAACTCTATTTACAAAATTACACTATATTATACTATCAACCGCTCTATACCAAAGACTATCTAGGTATACCCCTTATATAATTCTCACCGCTCTAAGACGATGGTAAGCCACTGCCTGAAACCACCCTAACGCCAAGCTAGTGAGGTGAGGTATAGTGGCTCAGCCACACATTTACCCAGTCATCACCCAGACGCAATAATATAGCGTGAGATCGAGTGAGTAGTGGAGTGAGTGGTGAGGACACGCCGCGTTATGTGCTATCTCTCAATTACTCCCTATACCGTGAGTATGCACCTGAGATGGTCAATTCCCTAGACCAGATGGAGTAAGATCAGCTAGACTACCATAAGCTATAGACGGTATACTATCACGTGCCCATCTCTACATACCTTACGCTCCACCCACATAGTGAGTGGGGCCACACAGACCATCTATTCATATCAATCAATTAATTCGCGCGATTGTGAACCCGAGGCATACGATTCCACCCTGCCCACGGAAAAGGTGGGAATACCCAAGTGAGGTGCATACCCATAGCAAGGTCAATACGGGGCCTATCGCATCTCGACCTATCTACCGATGTAGCACCTCTATCGGCCCTGAGTCATTCTCTAGAGCCAGCTCTCAGAAGCGAACCTGATATGCAACCGATAAATCCCCTCTAATCACGACGTGCGTGAACCCGTCCTCTCACGGGGATCCAATCTATGCGCAACGTCATAATACGTATTAAGCTTTATTCAGTATCGGCCATCAGATAACCCCCCAAGTCAGCAGAAGAGGGTTGGAGCTTTACAGAAGCCGATATTTTGTAGCTAGCATATGTGCTTGAGTAAGAGTGCTCGTGCAAAGAGCTGCTTGAATTTTATGCAACAACAGCCGTCGAGAGAGAGCTGGCACCTTATAAATAACAACAAGTCACGCTCGAATCACACACTATTCGGGACGCGGAGTGCGCAGACTCACTAACTCTCGAGCAGATGAAGCACGCACCTGGTATCATATAAAAAATTTTAATAATAAAAAAAAAATCATTAAGTTAAATTGTTTTTATATCGTTACCTCATGGACACACGCGAGACGCCTCTACGACCAAATGCTATATCTACCGCTAGATCCCAGTCGGCTCGTCCTTCGCTCTCTGTACACTTTACTACACTTATCGACGAACTGTGATCCAATCACACCTCTTCCTCGAAGTTTATCTCTGAGCGCCTCATATGAGACCTCGCGCGCCCAACAAATCACTCAGACCTTAGCATTATGAATCCCGGAGTCGCTACTACGAAATGAGACTCTCTATCAACAATCCGCGAGAAAGGCGCTATGTCACACCGTCTAACGTCCGGATAGTGGGTGAGGGGGTGGAGGTGAGTACAGGCCTACCTGTATATATGACCCACCACACGAGAACTCTGCATCACTCGTCATCATATTCAAAAGTAACTACATAGGAAGGTGAGGTGAGGGGTGAGGGGCATAAACATAATAACCTACGCACAAACCCATAGTAATATATCACCACTATACTACTCCTATATCACTAGTATAGTATCAAAATATATAACCTATCCACGCCACAAATTAATATTCCATGTCAACCATTAAGCGCCTCAAATATTCCTCGAAAAGTTATACCTAAAATACTAATATATATATATATATATCTATATAGTATATATATAATTATATATAAATACTATATATATATATATATATATATACTATAATCTATTATAATTTGAATAATATATATATATATATATATATATATTCTATATATATTAAATTATAATATATATATATATAATATTATATATTATACACTAATATATACATAGCTATATATATATATGGCCTATTTAAAGACGTGACTCCAGGAATAAAAGCAGTAAAAAATATATGTAATTTCAAATATTTGTAGCCGGTAAATAAGGATTAAATTATAGGGGTAACCTAGCCTAGATCTAACATCACATTACCCAACCTAACTTTAACCTTTCCGTAACCAAACCAAACCTAACCTAAATTTAACCTAACCTAATATTAAGGGATTCAACCTCTTATAAATGTCCATTTATTATATTTATATATATATATATATATATATATAATATATATATAACTAATATATTATATAGATATAGTAATATGTATACGCCCGCCTCATCCTACAGAACAACACCATCCGAGTGAGCGATCCGAGATGAACAGCCCCAACTAAATGTCACACCAAGGGTTCAACCACGGCACTCCGGCTGCGCGCCGTCACTAGGTAGAAGCTATGATTAATCTCCATGCGACACTCCCCTCCTAGCAGCGGGCGCCCGAGCCCGAGACGTCTCAGCCCTGACATCACAGATCTTACGCGTGAAGCGCCTCAGTGCCTTATATATATATATATTTATATACACTTAGCTATAGATATATACTATATATTATATATAATATACTATTATATATATATCTACATCAATATCGTATTATATATATTATATATATAATATATATAACTATACTATGCTACCACTTTTCATATAATATTATATACCATATAATATATATATATAATAAATATACTGTAATATATATTAATAGTATATAGATATTATAATATTATATATTATATACATATTATATATAAAAATATATAATATATAGAGTATATTATATATATATATCATACATTATATCAATACTATATAATATAGATATATTACTACTATAATATATATATTATAGTATATAGATGCTATATATATATATATAATTTATATTATATATACGAGATAATATATATATAATATACTATATATATTAATCATCTTATATATATATAGATATATAAAGTATATATTGACTCGTTTCCCGTTTTACGCGATGGCAAGCATATATCGAATTGTCAATATCGATTTTTTCGATAGTTATATGGGTCCTTATATATAATAATAATATTATATGATTTTTCATATACTACTATATATATAATACAACCTACCTTCATATATAATATATATAGTATCTATATTACGTATATATATCTATTTTATTACATCGATCAAAATGGTATATTATCATATATGTATATAATAATATACCTATATGTAACTCTGCCATATTATATATAACCCTATCCTCTATATACTTACTATAGCCTATCAGGAACCGCTACACTCATACCTCACGTATCTCCACCATCACTATATTATATACTATCACATATATATCTTCTATTAATATCTAACTTATATTATAATATACTATAATCATATAATCTATAACACTTCATTAATCCTACGTATAAAACGAGTATATATACTCATGATATCATATCAATAACTATGTATAGTATATATATTACCTATAATACACCATCCCTTAAAAACTCAATACCCTAGCATACTTATAGCTATAAGTTACTTATATACATACATTATATAATATATATATATATACTAGGTATTACAATTACTGATATATAGAAAGTAGTATATATAATAATATAGTATATGGTAATATCATATACTAATACTACGTAGTAATATAATATATATAATATATAACTTATTATAATATAGTATACTCAATAATATACTACTATCAGCTATATATTATACTCGATATAAATTAAAAATTACTATACATACACAGTTATATAACATATAATATCATATAATATAAGCTGAGCATTATATAATAATACTACTGATAAGAAGAAGTCTACGGAAATATACAGTAAATCAAAATAATGTTACATGCACACTATTATGATTTAATATAAAATTTTTAAACTCTAGGGTACTCATACTATATATATATCAGCATATACTTACTGAACTTACCGTACACTATAATATCATACTAATTTAGCTGAGGCCATGACTACGCGCCATACCTGCTACAGCCCCCACCAACACGAGTCCTACTCTAATAATCAACTATACTCTTATACAATAACCTAGTATTATTATTATTCTCACTATATAATATTATAGCTATAGTATATACCTACTACCTAATATATATATTATAGTATACTATATATATAATATACCCGAATCTCACAACGCCATCTATTCATCTAATCACCTCTACTACTACACGACTAGTCGTGAGATATGAGTACTAGAACGTGATAACGCTATACTATTATAGTATATACTACACATATAATAAGCCCAAATACCACGCTACGTTACTGCAACTAAAACTATAATATACTCAACTAACACTACTTATACTGTAATCTATATATGGATAGCCACTCACCGAGTTATTTACCTATTCAATAATATACCTATAAGTATATATAACTTATTCAACCTATATATATATATTACGCTTAACATATATATATATGTGTTGTAGTATTATATATATTATAATAGCCCTATAGTATACCTATAGATAGGTATATAGTATATATATACTATTTATAATAATATATACTAATTATATAATATTACTATAATATTACTATAATATACGTAGTATATATATATATATATATATATATTATATACAGTAGTTATATCATATATATAGTAAATATTAGTATATAAGTATATATATTATTATATGATACTAATAATAATATAATATATCAAAATACTGATATATATATATATTGTATTTTAAATTTCAAGTTTACTTTATTATTATCAAAAGTTTAAGTTGAATACCATAGGATAGACCGCGAAGATATCATAAGTCGGGAGTCTCTCGTCCTCCCGGTGGACGACAGGGGACTTCGTCTCCGGCCTCTTTTCCCCGTCGCGATCGAGCCGCCTTAAAAATTGAAATTTAACGACCACATATATTTTTCACTATTAGGAGCCAATATATCGTATATATATATTAAGACTAAAATTTTTTTTAAGTATATATATACACATATATATATATATATAACGTATACGGCCTTATATATAGTATATACCTATGTATATTATTATAAATATTAATATAAAAATATATATAACTATATAACAACATATTAGTATATATTAGCATATATATATATGAGGATAGTATAATTAATACTATATATATAGTATAATAACTAATATAATACAGCTCATTATAGTATATATATATAGTATACACTACATACCTATATATATATATTATATACTATATATATATATATAAATAATTATATATATATAATTATACGTATATATAATACTAATATATATATATTATCATATATATATATATATATAATAATATGTATTATATTACTATAATGATATTATATATATATATACATATTATGATATATATCTTATATATATAGTATATACCGTATATATATATTTTATACTTTATATACTATATATATATATCATGATCCTTTTCAGCGTCTTTAGGAGACAAGCTAGTATCGATTTGCATACTTCGATTTTTCGATAGTATATGGGTCCTTCATATAATACTATACCTTATATATATATATATCATACAATATATACATAATATACATATAATATTTTTCTATAATATATATCATATATATATATTAGTATATCAAACGATAATACTATACTATTACTACTATATACTATATAACGCTACTATTTACATATAGTGATAGAATATATAGATATATATAACTAGTAACTATAACACTATACACTTCAATAATATCAGTATACACTATATATAGTACGCTAATATATATAATATATATTATATCTATTTATTTTATATACATATATATATAATTATATATATATTAGTTTATTATTATATATATGATCTGGACGTTGTCCTATCAATGACTATATTATATAATATAATTATATATAGATCATATACTTATATATATATATATTATACCAATATATATATATACTATATAGAACTATATATCTCACTTTATATATATATATACTATATATATATATATATTAATATATATATTATATAGTCATACTATAATATATTTATAAGAAAGCTAAACTAGACGGTTATTATATTGCATCATATATTACTTAAATCAACTACTTTACTTCCCATATTGCTACGTATATACTGATTTAAATATCAATCTTGACTTTATTAATTTAAAACCGAAAATATTCCAAACCATAGGATAGACCGCGAAGATATCATAAGTCGGAGTCTCTCGCCTGCTCCGCGTGAGACGGACCAGGGCGACTCCTCCAATGATTCTCCCCTTTTCCCAGGTAAGGCCGGACTCGAACCATTTGGGCAATTGCAAGTTTACAACGACACTGATTATAATTTTCATATTTAGGGAGCCGACGTAGCAACACATATCTTATCGATAAAAGCATCGATGATGTAGAAATCACACTATTTCCTTTGCTTCTTCCTCAAACTCGTCGTTAACAGAGAGGGGATCCTCCTAAAAATCTAAAGAATTAAAGCGAAACGTTTTATCATGTACTGTAATAATACTTTAATTGGCAAGAAGGGTCGCGCTCAATATAAAAACAATTTCCTTTAGCCGTTTAGTAATAACGTCGTATCTATTGGGTAAATAAATATAGTTTAAACGACCGTAATAAGAAACATATACCATATAAATATGTATATATATGAAAGCACAGCCAACAACAACATTTATTCAAGCCTTCGCTGACAATCTTTGAAGAAAACAAGTTTGCCTGCGCGCTCTATAAATAATAACCCGCGAACGAGTTGACCAATAAATATTTTATATATTGATATTATTTTAAAGATATGATTTTACAGATACAATATTATAAAATAGTTAAATAAATAAAATATGTTTTTTTATATAAATCTTCGATTTCTATGTAATATAATAAAAAAAGAATAAAAATATGTATAATTAAAATATTTGAGACTGTAAATATACTTTTATTTTGTAAGTTATTTCTATGCTTTATAATAAAAGATTTTTTTTTTGTAATAAGCTGAATTGAAAAATAATAATGTTAAACTATCTTTCCTTAAGATAAAATCTTGGAAACTGACTGTTGAGTAGATCTTATCCTTCTCCAAAGAGAGCTAATTTCCGCGATTTAAAGGTGTTCTTAAGATAGGGCTATAACAGGTTAGGTATCCACATTCTTTTTCTGATACGATGAGAAAGTCAAGAAGAAGGAGAAGTTCTTCCCTGGCCTACCAAGAAGCCGCGATCTCTCTGTCCTACCAAGAGGAGGCGCTTTCTCTTGCCTATGAAGAGGCAGCTCTCCCATTAGTACTACCAAGAGGCTGCACTCTCTGGCCTACCAAGAGGACGCGCTCTCACCTGCCTACTAAGAGATGCTCTCCCGCTCCTGCCAACCAAGAGGCCGCGCTCTCTCTGGCCTGCCAAGAGGCAATGCTCTCTATTGCCTACAAGTGGCATCTCTCTCTTTATCGCTGCCAAGAGGCATATTTTACAACCGCCTACTAAAAGGTATAGCTACTGGTGATGCTCTAAACCAGAAATGAATCGGTGTAGTTTTGCTTCTCGGCGATAAAGATAAGCTAGAGAGTAGTTTCGCTAATCGTCTTTGAGATAGTTTTGTGAATAGTAGTCACTACAAGCAAGCATTCGTCAGAGAAGGCACAGAAGAAGACCACCTTCTACTACAGTCTTCGATAATCTTATAATCAGAAGTATCTTAGCATCACTTGTCTCACTCACACTAAACCAGAGAAATCAAATAAATACTAATCCCCTATAACCTAGTATATCGTAAGCATTACGATCCTAACAATCACGCCTAATAGTATATATACCTCTATAACCTTATATAATATCAACCTCATAATAACTATATATATATACTATAGTATTAACATACTATTATTATATTATATATATATTAGGATCACTCACGACAATCACTCCGTGACATACCTATATACTATACTATCTATATATTGCTAACCCACTTAGCTATAGTCTTCATCCTACTAATATCATACGTAACATATAATATACTAACTATTCAGCGCTTATAATATATATCATATTATATAGTAATCATATATAGCTCGATACTGACATAAACTACGACCATACGCTCATAAGTATAATATATGCATCATGTCTCCTTTCATATATTAACACAGCTAGTATACCTTATTACATATATAGCCTAATATATATATCATATATATGAATATATTATAAATATACTCATGATTAAGTCACATCATATATAAATAAACTATATACTATAATATATATTTTCATATATACATATATAGTATATATATATATATCATAGGCTAAATAAATAACTATATAATATATAGTATAGAATATATATAAATATATTATATAATATATAAATCATTACATACTCTAATCCACCACTATGTACATCAAAATAAGATATCTAGAATATAACAATAAATTATAGTAATTGTATATTACAATAATACTAATACTACTATGGCCTATATATACTATACTTCACGCTCATCAATTACCAGCACACACAAGCTGCGATGCATAATCATACTTCCTAGACACATAACTGGGAGGACGGCCTTATACTCCATACCTCACACCATTCATACATTCCTATCCAAACATAGCTACTTCGACACATGAACCATCGCCTAATCTAACATATACAACCACTACCCATGCGCACGACCTATACACCACCATAAACACTGCACTTCTAATTGTATAGCCCAACCCCATACATCAACACAAGGATACACCCCCTATAGTCCCCGAAGTTATCACTACTCTCTACTCCTCACGCGACATTCTCACCGGCATCAAAAATATATACACATCATTATCAGCGCAATACAACCTGCTGAATCCACTGGATACACTAACGCAAAAAATCTAACCTTCCAACTGCCCCCTCCTCATCGGATCCCATTCAGATACCACATAATATTCGTCATCTAAGCTCTTTACCCTAAGTATCCTACCATAACCCTCACTCACTCACTATACATTTAATTCAATACTAACAGAATCGAACACACGCACACGATCCATAACAGCATCACCATAACCATTACCTCATCAAATCATAAACTCTAACTCACTACTCATGCAGACATATACCAGTCATAATACTATATGCAGACCCAACTATAATCCAATATATCAATTACAGATACTTCCGAACCAACTATATAATATAATACTATATTATATAATATCTATATATATATATATATATATATAAAATTATATATATATATATATATTATATATATACCGATATATAATATATAAATATAAATATATATATACTAATATATATATATATATATATATAATATATATATTATACTTATATATATATAGACGAGAGACGAGAGAAGATTATGTTCCCAGGTGGTTTCAACCTTACCCTATGATGTTATAACCAGAGTTTTACTTCCAGCCTAAGATAGAGTTAAAAGGGAAATCTAGCAAGGATTTGATGCGATCCATTCAAAACCATCGGTTATCCTTTGAAAGACATCCCCGCTACAAATCATGCAGGGAAAAACTGGGTAATTTTTATCAGGACTGCAGTATTAGTATGGTATTTGAACAAAAAAGCCACCATTTTCTCGGCATTACCAAATCTGTACACTAACAACCTAATGTCCCGGTTGTTGAACACCTTACTCTATGATGTTTAAAACCCAAGCAGTATTTACCTCCCAGCACGATAGGCCCTAAGCAAGGAAATCTACCACAGGATTAGTCATGATATAAAACTCTTGGTTTTGGAGAATTTTCTCGAGTTACTTAGACCCATCCCACAGCAAATCACTTCTGTCCTGGGTCAGGAATGTAAGACCATTCCTAGCTAATATTACCCAAAAATACTAAGGTCAAGTAAACCACCGCTTCAGGCCAATAACCACTCGCATCTTCTGCTTTACCCCAGCTAGTAACTACAATCCCAAGTCTTGCCAACATCGAGGCTACTCCGATTTCCTTTCACATTCCCATTGGGTACTCTTTTCCACACGATGATATCTAACACGCCACGTTGTTGCCCTACACCCAATTCTGTCCTGCTGTAACCGAGCCCTGGTACCAAACGGTACGAAGTCTTTCCCTTGAATACACCCTCATGGTACACTCTGCAAACCCTGAGTCTCCTTAAAGCAGCGGACGTGGAAAGACGTTAGACGTAACCACGTGGTAACACAGCAGGTAAAATGGATAGGGGATTGTCTTCAGGCCAGTCTCCCTTCATACCAAACTTCTCGCCATGCCTGTTACCACCTTTTTTCCAACCACTAGGGGACTGAGCATTCTTGCACCTGCCTCCCTTCTCAGACGACCCACGCAGGTAATATCAGCAGCGGGCGACATAGTGCTGGAGTTCTGTTTCCGCTCCATAGTCCAAGAATCTGCAACCGCGGGGCGTACACGCTGATGGTATTAAAACCGCTCCCGACCATCGTCAAATTCGACTCGTATATGAATGTGCCTACGACACACATTACACCTTGCGGCACATGCCCATCTCGTATCTGTGTGCATCTCACAGCACACAAAACAGACCGTATCAATTGTTATCACTGTTCACAGGACTTAGATATGAACTGTTTCTCTTATTATGATCTAGACCGATCTGTCAACTGCCACGCAATCTACCGCACTTTCACGAATCAGAGTTACTTAGGCGCTCTGTGTGTTTGCTGATGACTGGCATTTGATACTTGTTGTCTCAACGAATACGATGTATTGTTCGATTACCTTTAGTTTGCCTGAATATTATTACCATTATTACGCTCTGAGAACAGACTATTTTCTCGTATACACAATGCCAATGTGCGAATACTCTCCGGTCGTCGACACCAAGCGCGAACCGTACACAGTCAATTATTCTCAGAGTTCTTGTCACTACTCTACTCCACTTATTTTTCTTATAATTTCTTCTCTTTTGAACAAAATCAGCACCGAGGTCTCTCTGACAGTCGAAGTCACACACCAAGATCTGACAAACTATTTAATCATGGAGCCGCAACAAAATTCATGAAAATCGCGAGCTTTCTCCTGGACGCAGCATAGGATTAGGACAAATAACTTACTATCCAAATGGAACGGCAGCAAAATTGATATCGAGTAAGAAATACACTCGAGCACCTATTCACGAGATTCCCGACTTACTCGTCAACAGCCTTCCAAATACTCATTCCTCCTTTTAATCGAAATAGCCAGCAGTATCTGTTCTTCAACTACTAGGTATCGGGATTACCGTCACTTTGGGGAATTATAGATTTGAATTTTCTGTCATATCATATCTAACGAGGAGAGACTTTTTCAAAACATTAAATTTTGAGAAATCTCTCCCCAACGACGCCATTATAGGACGGTGACCGCACTTTACCAGTTAGCATGATCCAAGCAATGCATCATATCTGTCGTGGGTAATCTCGTTTTCAGCGGCTCTTGTTTCTCAATAACATCTGATATACTTCTTCTATGTAATAACCCTTCTCGTCAAAGGTTGTAACTTTAACTTTGGCGCACAACTTGTGTAACCAGCCAAATCTCACTAGCCGCACCGCGTGTTAGACGCCAGCGTAATGGACAACGCGACATAGGCGTCAAAACCTGAGTCGCGCCACCTACCTGGCCCCGCTACTACAGACGCCATTCCACCTCCGCTGCCACTGCTTATTCGTCAGTCCATTCCACAGCCTTCCTACATTTCGACATCAGCACATGCACCACCTCATCACCATTCGGCTCTCACCTTCATCCTTCCGTCGCCTAGATTCATCTACCGTACCAACACCTAACCCCATCCTACGTCAATTATGCCAGGACTCTTTTCTTGCTCGCGTCACCTCCTATTCCATCTTCTGCTTCCTCTTATCTGTACAACAGACCAACTCTCTCTTTCTTCTTTATGACAGTATGCCGTCTTCATCCGCTTCTTAAGCAGACTTCTCGCTCCCATGCCTCTCATCTCACAAAAGCGTAAGCAGCCTCTGCCACCTTGTACGCAAAACCCACACACCGCCCGGCGCGTATGTATACATTAGCTTTAATCAACCTGTGTCATGGCTCTGCCCATAAGTGTAAACTAAAACTAACACACGCATCATCCCTCTCACATCGACAATATCATTCACCACTTCTAACATCACCGCAGTACAAATAATTTCAATTAAACGAAACATATCTGTGGTTATTTCGCACAAATACCCAACAGAATTTTCAGAAAAATAAATATCATCCGCGTATTACTAGATCATAACCCTACTTGAACAACCTCTTACTATAAATTATATACTATTTCCTTTAACTACATAGTCAGACCTCACCTTCATATCCGCCTCACTCCAACCTAACCTCAGCACCAGGGCATGAGCACACTATCACTTAACTGGCGACGGATGCGACTACTGAGAAAATCGGTCTTCCTAACTCAGGTCTCAGAACTCAGTCCACCAACTAATGCACAAATTCACGCCAGATGAGCACAGACGCAAAGCTTTGAAGGTGAGAAGATGTTAAAACTCTCAGCACGGCAAACACAGAAGCTCGATGGCAAGAAGAGAATCCTATCCAACAGCCAAGACAGAGGTGGCAGGAAAGAAGGAAGCCACGCGCAGCGTACTAGCCCTGGATTACACAATATCCACACAAAACTTTATGCGCCAGATAACAGCACCACTTGTGCCAATCGCGGGCTGCCTGTAAAGGTGGGGTACGCAAGTTACAAGGTTCCCCTCGAGCAAAATCTGACACTGCGACACGTCCCCACACGCCTGCACAGCCTCCCTACACAGCGCCCACAGGCGCGCGTTACACCATAGGAAAACGAGATACGCAGCCCACCACAGCTCAAAATCCGCCGCCCCGCAAAGGACTACAAGCCGTCGCATTAAGCTGCACTGACGAGCATGTTTCCTGACCCTCAGCGATGCCACCCTCTTGTCGATCCATCTGCACGACAGAAGACGAGAATTAGCGTCGCTGAAACGTTGAACTACGTATAACTCACCTATATACTGGGCTTCTAAGCCTGCCGCCAAACGGGAGAGGCTCTAAATGTTCAGACGCGGTGCTCGCGGCCCCTAGCGCCGGACTGATGGTATAAACGAAGGCAAGCCGTCGGGCCGGTCGCGCCCCGACGGCGGACGCGGTGGGCGATGCTCGGACGCTACTTCGGCCGCCTTCACGCCGCTGCGTGGGTTGGCGGGCTCGCATCTGCTGCAGCGACTGTCCGACACGATTGAGGGCCCATAAAACCTCGAACACCTGCGATGGTCAGACAGACGCAAGGTCTTGTCCCTGACCGACAGACACAGGACCCGAAGTGACCCTGTGTTTTGTTCCTGTTTTGTTCTGTTTCGTGCGCGTTGTTCATTCTTCTCTTGACTATTATTTATTACGCTTGAAGCAACGTGATCCCCGGCCCGACGTAGCGCCCCCGCCCGCACCCCCGGCGCCGAGATACCGCGGGGGAACGTCACCTCCCCTGCGACGACCCGCTGGACCGCGGCTCCGTTTTCATGCCACCACACCCTCTTAAGCCGCCTTTCTGTCGTTGTCCTCACCAGCGTTCGCGCTTCAAGCCTCCCTGCACCTGCATTCGCACCTCGCATCCCGCACCGCATCCGCCATCCGCACTTGCTCCGTTCGCACCACTGCTTCTGGCTTAGCAGTTTGAGACAATGGTATCTCTGTCAATTGCTGGTAACCCCCGTTTGGTCTACATGCCCCACCCGCCCCGCCGGACACGCACCCGCTGTCACCGCGCTCGCTGCGAGCCGCCCGTACGCTCCCGTACCGCCCACCTGTACGGCACGAACCCCCACGATGCCGCGGCCGTCGCCACCCGCGGCCCTTTTAGCCTCCTACCTCGTCGCGACCCGCGCAGACTCGGTCGATAACAAAAAACCTCGTCGTGACGAAGTTAATAACGTCCCCAGTCCTGTCCTTACCGCCCCAAAGGGGGACCCCAGCCCCCGATTAAACCAATAAAGTGTTCTGTAGAAGCCCTGATATATTGGGTGAGAGCGAATTCAGCAGTTGTAACTTTTCTCAGAAGAAAGAGTTTGGTATAGGAATCGATGAGTGGCCTTCCGGGCACCGGTCGCTGGTATCCTCTTTATCCTCTTCTGCGGTGCCGATAGTTACTAAGTAAACAGCTTTCTGTATAAACAACCAATATTGGCGTAATTCTGTGGCTGATACTGTTATGGTACTCTTCGGATCTGTCATGATTCTCGAAAATAACTTGGTATCTTCAGAACCTATCTAAGAAGCAAAAAAATATATAAACAAATTAAATAAAATAATAAAATAAATAATCAAATACTTTCTTATTCTTTCTCGTTTATAAGCTTTACAAATTACGTCGGCTTTACATACCCAAAAGCAGTTAAGAAATCAGTAAAAAATCAACCACCACCAACCATCACCCTGCCACCGCTTCCTGGACCAGTCGCATGATCTATTTGATCTATTGATCCATTTATCTATTGATTAAGGCAAAATTTTTAGTAAAAATTTAAATTTTACATACCCTAAAATGCGGTAAAGTCAGAAATCAAACCACCATCCATCTACCATCCTGTCACCCTCCTGTTCACCTTGAGACTAGGTTGATTCTTTGATCTATTTTTGATTTCAAGTCATGATTTTTTTTTACAAACTTTATACGTAATTATCATACCGATAAACCAGTAAGATCTAAGTAATCAAACACCAATCCCATCCACCATCCTGTAAACCCTCCTGTCCATACCCTTGAACTATATATCTATTGATCTAGTGAGTTGTCGATTCAAGTCATATTTTTTTACTTAAAAAATTGTAAAGTTTTACATACCATAAAGCCCGCATTAATGTAAATCAGTAATTCAAACCACCATCCATCCACCATTCCTCCACCCCTCCTGTCCATCCTTGAACTATTGATCTATTGAATCAATTCATTCAAAGTGCATATTTTTTTACTTAAAATTTTTAACGCGTTTTTACATACCCTTAAAGCAGTAAATCCAGTGTAAATTCAACCACCGATCAAACCACCATCCAGCCACCCGCCTGTCCATCCTTGAACTATTGATCTATGGATCTATTGTTACAAGTCACATTTCGAGTATACATTTTGGATAAACATAACATTAAAAATCAAGTTCTTTATACACAGATCAATCAATATATGCTGAGGTAAGAAGAATTCAACATTAATAAAGCCTTAAAAACTCTCAAACACTAACTACCTGAATATAAACACAACGATAAACCTAACACATTTTACAACAGGAATAAGATGGTTTACTCTGTTAACAAAGTTTCACAGCTTAACAACGAAATTAAACACCATAATGCATCCAAAAAAACGAAACTTATTCACGCTTGTCAAGCATGATCTCTAACATAAACAATGTAATATTTACATTTAACACGATAATATTTAACAAAACTTTAACATAACCTTTGTGTAATTATCATACAGACCAGGCCATAGTATGCTTACGTGACAAAGTTTTCACACTTAATAAAGTCAAGCATAGCATTACCAGAAGCTAACGCAAATATAATTGTCACAAAGACCAACCTGGACACATCTGTATACCCGAATAAACTGCAAACATTAACAAAAGATCCACACTTAAAAACAGTAAAGTAGCTAACTAACATTGCATGCCAAAGGTAACCTATTCATACTTTAACAAACCATATATCCAACATTGACAATGGCTTATTATTCGTTACTACTAACATAAGTCTAATATTAAGTGCTTAAAAAGACAAATAAAATTTAGCATAACCGTTACCTAACCATCATTTAATAGCCTAACAGATAAAGACCAAAACAAAGTTAAAGTTTACCCTCTGTAACAGCTAACTATGAAACTATAACCATACACATTTAACACACAACCAGCAACGATCGGCTACGACATAAACAACGCTATCATGCATACAACGTATGTCAAATAAATCGAACATCACGATGGAAGTAAAACAAGTTTTCATTTTTATAACGTATAATTTATTGAAAAGAACGTCATATAAAAACTAAAAACATATTATAATACATAAAAACATATAGTTTATTTTAAAACTATATTAATTCATCTAATCAGGAGAACATAGATCAAGTTGGGTAACACTCACATATATCTTCTCTAAACGATTCAACATCCTTGAAAGAATGTAAGTATAAATGCCTTCAGCAACACTAAACCATTTATTGGCATATTTCAATTCAACAGCACTCATTTTTCTCACTTACAACGAGAGAAGTCAAACTTATCCAAGCTGACAGTTCATTTCAAACGAACTCCTGTTACTTAATTTATACGGAACACCATATGTTCGGTGTAAATATCATATATTACACCATGTGAATATCATAGATTAAGTCCTCAAGTATGTCAACCATCATTTAGATATTGGACGTTAAGCTCGTGTTTTTTCATCGTCTGTAAGCACATGCTGTTATATTTTCAGACTGAGCTGAACAGTGAAACCTTAACAGTACACGCCCTCATGGAATGTGACAGCATCATTGGGTTTCCAATAGATGCGTACATCAATACTTTAATATTGTCACATGACAAGGAAGCAACATCTATTCTATTATAACCTCTCACACTGTCACCTCTGAAAGATATTTCACTACTCGTCGATCCATCGATAACACACACTTATCCTCTAGCCTATGCTGCTGCGATGTCGATAGATCTATGGAATCCAATTAGCACACAACGAATAACGGTCTATTAATCTTGAACCTCTGGCAGGCAATACAAGGCCTAATGTATTTCTGTTATCCACTCCGTGTTGACGATTAAAAATATAATTGACACATCTGGGAATAACGAAGCTCTCGTGCTTAAGATATCTAACAACAAGGTGTAGAGACTGCGAGGAGAGATGTCATTTTCGGACCAGGTTAGAAGCTGAAAAAAAATGGGTCCTATGACGGAAATCGTATGCGTAAACAACCCTTATAGGTAATGAGATTCTTCTTTCAACCAATCGAAGAAAGTAACGAAGAATACGACGGACGAACGAACCATATCAGCTCAAATAGGGTAAATATTCTCCGTTTAGACAACAACAACTAACGACACAACAACAAACAACAACAACAACTAACATAGTACAAAAATAAGTTCTTATATACAAAACCCAGCCACCCCTACCCCCGAACCAACGAATATATCTAAAGCGTACAGTTGTTATACAATATTAACAAAGCTAACATAGCTAATAGCATTACCAGAACTAAGAATAGGGGGGATCACAATAACAAAGTCTAACACACCTTACGCTAGAATAAACAACTAACATAACAAAGTTCCAACTTAACAGCACGTAAAGTACCTAGCATTGCATACAAAAACGTTAACCTATTCACACTTTTCAAGCATTTCTTTAAATATTCAATGTTAATTTTAACATAAGCAACTGATTTACGTACATATTAGGAGTATGCATTTCGGCAATAAACCATAGCACAAAATGAGATTCTTATATAATACTATACCACTTGAATATATGCTAACCAAACAAGGTTTTCACATTAATAAGCTAACATAGCATCTATATGAACTAAGAAAATAATTGACAACGACCGAATCTTACACAACTTAAGCACGAATAAAGTTTTAACATTAACAAAGTTTCCACACTTAACACCGTAAAGTAACTAACATTGCATCTACCAAAACGGGTCTAGACCATAATCCATCATACTTCCAATGCATATCTCGTAACAATATCATCGTTAATTTTAATCAATTACATACGGACTGCTCTTGTATATATTTACACAAGGATTATCTAATTGTTGTCACTCCTCAACTTATCCGATACTGTATCCTACATACGCCACTATTAATACATTTCTCGCACTAAAACCATATACAAATAGTTTTGATCCCAACATTAACAGCACCAATACTACATAAGTATCACTTTCCGTACACTTACCTATAAACTCATGTCTCACTTGAAACCAGCCACCCCGCAAGCTAGATGCATAACGTAAACAACGTTTTAACATTGAATAAAGCTAACACTACAGCACATAACTTAACTGAAACTCAAGTAAATATCATGTGACGCAAGCGACAAACCGCGTACTCAAATCACACCCACAGTCACGAATAAACTACTCAACACATTCGAAAACTACTTCTCTCGACATCTCAACGCAGTAACACGTGACCCTCCAACACACTCTCGTCACCAATCACACTCATCCGCACACTTCCCACACTTCTTCAAAGCAAATCTCTTCAAACATTTACCAATGTTTCAATTTCACATTACATCGTAATATTTAACAAAATTTAGCAAAACTTATCGTATGTCATAATCTGAACAAGAATATAATGCTGAAGCGTAACAAATTCTCTTTACATTCAACTGCGTAATATTTAAACATTTAAATTTCATATTCAACTTCGTCTAAATATCACAATCCATAGCGAATAATTGCAAACAATAACATACAGTTGTACTTCCATGCAACATGAACAAAAAAATAACAATTTATTTTTTCTTCTCAATAAACCATAAAAATAAAGTTTTGTTGAATAATTATGGCAGTAATTCGTAATAGTTTACTGATTTTAACAGTAAGCAAATCTGTAAAATCAGTAAATCAAACCACCCACCTTGCCCTCCCCCTACCCATCCCACCTGCCTATGATCTATTGAACTATTTTTTCAAGTCACATTTCGAGTATATTTTGAATAAACATAACATTAAAAAATAAGTTCTTTATATACTGACCTACATATATATGCTTAACCAACAAAGTTTTAGCATCAATAAAGCTAACATATCATAACCGCAAACTAAGAATATAATACACAAATGGAAACCTAACATACCTCGCGTTTGAATAATCAGCTAACATCCTGAAAATTCCCTACTTATCAAAGGTAAAGTAGCTAATAGGTCATACAATACTGCGATGATGTGCCCCCTTGTTTCTCGCATAATCAGCAACAGGTAAAGCACGTATCATCTAACAAAAATACCCTTAAGCAAACGTGATCCCAATCTATAAAAGATACCAACATCTTGAACTATGAAATAAATATACATTTCATAAAGTTTCACTCGTTCCAAAATCAATTTTGAACTATCAATAAACATAGACATTAGCAAAAATTCTATGTCCAAACCTAACATTTACCCAGACAAAACTTAACTTAGGCGTCACGTTTCTAAACACATCATCAGTCAGTTAACCCAGTAATATCTTACAAAAAACTCATCGTTTCTTAACAAATCAGTGTTATGTTCACAATTGGAAGTAAGTATGTTAACAGTAACGTACCTTAACTACGAATAAAAAACGTTGTTCATTAATCAAGAGTTATCTAAAGCACACATTACCTTCGAGAGAAAACCCAGGGGAGGTCCCCTATGAAAGGGCTATGCGTGAACTCTGAGAGGGGAATCATCCCCGAAGGGGTTGTAAGTAGGCCTTTGAGGCCTCAGCCCGAAGGGCTGCAGGCCTTACCCTTCCTTCGGATGGGTAGAGGTACGTTATGTTAAATTTACTATGACAATGTGAAACATAACACTGATTTGTTAGAGAAACGATGAGTTTTTTGTAAGATATTACTGGTGTTAACTGACGATGATGTTTAGAAACACGTGAGCCTAGGTTAAGTTTTTGTTGGTTAATGTTAGGTTTGCCCTAGAATTTGGCTAATGTCTCTGTGTTTATTCATAGGTCAATTGATGTTCTACTCAAAACGAGTGACACTTGATGAAGGATAGTGTTAATCATAGTTCAAGATGTTGGCTTATCTTTGATAGGATTGGTCACTTTGTTAAGGGATTTGTTAGAGAATACGACTTTACCTGTGCTGATATGCGAGAAAAGGGGGCACATATCGAGTATTGTATGACCTATTAGCTACTTTACCTTTGGATAAGCTATGGTAATTTTCAGGATGCTTAGTCCTGGATTATCATACGCGAAGGTTGTGTAGGTTGCCCTTTGTACATTACATTCTTATTGCGGTTATGATATGTTAGCTTATGAGGCTAAAACTTTGTTGGTTAAGGATATATTTCGTAGGGCAGTATATAAAGAACTTATTTTTATGTTTATGTGTATTTCAAAATGATTACTCGAAATATACTTGAATCAATAGTTTCAATAGGATCTGACTAGGCAGTGGGATGGTGTAGGGGTCTGCAAGGATGGGTGGTTTGATTTACTGATTAACAGATTTACTGCTTTAAAAAATCAGTAAACTATTACGATTTGCACTGTGATAATTTATTTCACAACAATAAGCTTATTTTCTTATGTTTATGTCAGGATAAAATTTGTCTTATTTTTTTGTTAGCGTTTTGTTAATAACTTTGCTATGTTTCTGCAATTAATTCGCTATGGACTTGTGAGTTTCACTCAGATGCCACCCTCCGGAGAGTTTGATGAATTTATGTTAAATATTACGAAGTTGAGTAAAAAAAATTTGTTACGTTGATTATTTCTTTTGTCAGTATGATTTTATAAAAATGAAAACTTGTCTTTACTTCCCTCGTATGTTCGATTTATTGAACTAACGGTTGTGATGATGCGTGTTTATTCTTCTGGTTGTTCGTGTGTAAGTATTTATGCTCATAGTTTCAGCTTTACAGAGGGTAAAACTTTACTTTGTTGGTCTTTACTCGTTAGGTATTTGATGGGTATAGTGAAGGGTTATGCTAATTTCTTTTTTTTTAGATATTACTATGTTAGCTGGTAAAATTACATTGTCATGTTGGATATATTGTTTGATCAAAGATGAATAGGGTTATGTTTTGCCGCATTGTTAGTTACTCTTACCTGGTGTTAATTGTGGATCTTTGTTAATTGTGAGCAGTTTATTCGGGTATAAAGATTTGTGCCAGGTTTTGTTCATTATGTACTCTATTGGTTCTTAGTTCTGCTATCTAATCGCTATGTTGACTTTATTAGTGTGAAAAACTTTGTCACGTTAGGCATACTTTCGCTGGTCTGTATGATAATTACAAACGGTTATGTTAAAGTTTGTTAAATATTATCGTGTTTAATGTAAAATCATTAACATTGTTATGTGCAGGACATGACTTGACAAAGTTGAATAAGTACCTGTTTTGGCATGTTCATGTTTAGTTACCTTACTGTGTTAAGCTGTGACAACTTTGTTAACGTTAACACCTTTCATTCCTGTTTTGTAAAATTGTGTCACTTTATTCGTTGCGATCACTGTGTGCATATATCTCATAGTTCAGATGATGCTAAGTACTTTATTAATGTGGAAACGCCTTTGTTACCGTCAGCAATATAATTTGACTTGATCTTTGTATTAAAGACTAAATGATGTTTATGTTATGTTTTATCAAAATGATACTTAGTAAAAGTGTGACTTGAATCAATGAGATCCAATAGATCATAGCAGTTCAAGGGTATGGACAGCGTGCGGTACATGCACTGGTGGAATGGATGGTGATCTCTCCGCACTTTACTCGATTCTTACTGCTTCTAGGGTAATTGTAAAGTTACAATTTTATGGTAACTTACCCAAATATTACTTCGAATCCAATAGAATCAATAGATCCAATAGTTCAAGGGAACTGATGGACAGGGGAGGGTGACAGGATGGTGGATGGAGGTGGTTTGAATTTACTGATTTTATGCTTTAGGGTATGTAAATATGGCATTAATGAATTTCAGTTAAAAAAATATTGACTTGAATCAGAGACTTAGATCAAGGATGGACAGGAGGGTTACAGGATGGTGGTGCGATGGTGGTTTGATTTACTGATTTACTGCCTTTGGGTATGTAAAAAACGTTAAATAGTTTAGTAAAATATGACTTGAAATCAATAGATCATAGATCAATAGTTTCAAGGATGGACAGGAGGGTGACCGGATGGTGGCTGGATGGTGTTTGATTACTGAGTTTAATGATTTAGGGTATGTAAAAACGTTACAATTTTTCTAAAAATTTGACCCTTAATTTCAATAGGATCCTTAATATGATCAATAAGATTCACGATCTGTTCAAGGAATCGAGTGGCTCAGCGCGGTGGTGGTTGATGTGGTCTTGATTACTGACTTTTACTGCTTTTAGTGGTATGTAAAAACGTAAATTGTTATAGGTTATAAACAAAAAGAATAAGAAATGTAGTTTGATTTATTTATTTGATTTATTGATTTTTTTTTTTTCCTTTTATTGTTTTAAAAAAACTATTATTTTCGAAATCTACAGATCCTAAAACATATATAGACACCAACATAGTTGTTATACGACTGTTTATCTTAAACTCGGCACGCCGGTGGCCTCCAGCACGGTCGGCCGGAGCCACTCATCAGATTCCGGTTATACCCAAGCTCTTTCTACGAAATTACACTCTGAATCCTCTCACCCAAATTTCAGCTTCTACGAACACTTTGATTTTTTAATGGGGGGTGGGGTCCCCCTTTGGTGGGGAGGACCCACTGGGACGTAACTTCGTATACGACGGAGGTCTACGTTACCCCAAACGGAGAT
>JABUQX010139033.1:0-22202 GCA_015478945.1 Trachelipus rathkii | reverse complement strand
TGCCTTTGTGCCTGTGCCTCACCAATGACCCAGATAAAAAACAAATTCATTATCCCTCAATCAAAATATTTGAACTTTAGTTATACCACGGCACTAGAATATTGAATTACAGATAAATTTATCTGTTCATTTTATTTGTTGATCTTTTACACATAGACTCTATTCTCATCAGTTCATTAATTTATCTGATACCGCTAAAAGTCGAGTAAATGTCCCTGAACTGCACTGGCTGCATTAACATTTTTTTTTTCTTATTATTATTAAAATTTATTATACACATATTATTACTATTAATATTATTATTATTATTACATACATATTTCTTTTATTATTATTATTATTATTATTATTATTATTATTATTATTATTACATGCCATTACTATTTATCTTTATTATTTATTATTATTATTATTTATTATTATTATTATTATTATTATTACTATTATTATTATTATTATTTATTATTATTATTATTATTATTATAATTATTATTATTAATATTATTATTACTAACATGTTTATTATTATTATTATTATTATTATTATTAATACATATTTATTACACATTATTACTATTATTATTACGGATATACAATGTTCATTGAAAGCAAACACGCATGTTCCACTTTCAAAGTTCATGTCCAGTAGCCTCTGGAACAGGTCTGTCCTAACATATTGAAACATCAAAGGTTCTGAACCGAGCCTACTCTCTTTCCACCAAACAGCCTTAAACAACATCACAATACTCTTCTGGACTATCTAAGTTACCAAAATATCATAATTGACTGCATATTACTAACCGAAACATTTCTGAACGAACATAACAACGGGTTATATCCGATCCCAGGATATACTGAAAACACATGCAATTCGATCTAACAAACGGGGTGGGGGAGTTTCACTTTAGTCTTCTTAAAACGGTACATATATACATCCCATGAAGTAATAATTTCAACTGTCAACTCACACATAGAGGCAATTCAGCAACTCGCGTAAAACTAAAATCGAATCAACTATTGTAATGGGAGCTCCATTCCACCCTCAAATTCATCTAAAATAGAGTTCATAAATGCCCCTAAGGACATTATCAAAACACAATTTCTTAACTCTAAAGTAATAATGCGGGAGATTTCAACATTGATCTCTCCAACGAGAAACATTACAAATCGGGCAAACTCTCTCAAACTTATAATGCTATCAAATGGTTTCGTCAACTACATAACTACACCACGTCCAAATAATGAAAATTGATGTCTGTTCGAAAGGAATAAGAGTGAAATCAAGAAACATTTCAGCATTTTCTGTAATTAAAAGTGATATGTCTGATCACTTTCTATGTCACGTAACAAAATTTCCACATTAATAAAACTCAAAATTTCACCACACCATAAAATACAGGCTAGATGGTGACCATCAAAGGCTGAAATTCATAAATAAAATGAATGAAATTGACTTTTCATTCACATACAGCGAGAACATTGGCATCGAAGAAAAATTCAACTCGTTCGTAAACATATTAAACAAATGCTACGACGAAGCATTCCCTATTAAAACGAAAAAACTTGGTGCTAAAAGGATTCAAAACCCATGGCTAACACCAGCGCTTCTAAACTCTATCAACCAGAAACATAAACTCTACCGAAATTATAAAACAAAATTATACCCATTCCAAGTGTATAACACATATGATAAACAATTAAAGGTAGCCTTAAGAAAGCAAAGAGAAAATACTACTTTAACAAATTCCAGGATTGCAACAAGACTTGAAGGCTACTTAGTTTAAATCACAACACAAAGTAAAATAAAAAACACTTTTTTTTTTAAAAGAACCGAATTTAAACAATCAGTTAACAACTAAATCAAAATAGAGCCTGTAGATGGATTAAATGACATTTCTGTAACGTCGGTAAGTAAATCTCTTGAGAGATAAATCCCTTTATTAAACATCATATGAAACTTTTCTCCCAGACTACGAGTCTCATTTTCCTTCATTCCCATCTCACAGTCCCGGAGGTAAAAAAAAGGTAATGGACTAAAAAACAAAAAATGTGATGTCCATTCTATCCCCAATCATATTCTCAAATACGTTGCCAACATAATAGCCACCCCTTTAAAACACCCGTTCAATGAGTCACTTTTGACAGGAATTTTCCCAAATATATTCAAGACAGCAAAGTGATCCCTATACCAAAAAAGGAGACCTTTGCGCAAAAATTATAGACCAATAGCCATCACAAACACGATTAGTAAAAATATTTGAGAAATTAGTTTTTAAATAAGTTAACAGAATATTTTATATCAAACAATATTCTTAATGATTCACAATTTGAATTAGAAAAGGCCGTTCAACTGCTGATGCCCCCATTTGCTTAACCGAAAAACTGTACAAAAATATAGAAAATAAAGCACTCCTCCCTGCTATTATTATTAGATTTCACAAAAGCTTTTGACATGATTGATCACGACATACTACTAAATAAAATGAACAAAATGGGCTTTGAAGGGACAAACTTACAATGGTTTAAAAGCTACTAAAAGGAGAGATCTCAATACGTAAAACTGAATGAAACTAATTCAACCACACTTCAAACAACAACCGGCGTACCCCAGGGCTCAATTTGGACCGTTTTATTTACTCTATATACAAAATGATCTGTTCAACTCTCATAACGCTTTTTCAGTCTCTTTTGCTGACGATAATTTATTTTTTTAATAAATGACAGAGATGCTGAGTCTCTATCTTGTAAAGCAACAGACACATTAACAAAAAATAATGAAATGGATAGATGCTAATAAGCTTATCTTTAAATTTAAATAAACATCTTACATAATCTTTAGCAACAAAACCAATTAACGATTTAAATATTAAAATTAACAATGTAGAACTGAATAGGGCTACAAATACTAATACTTTGATTAACAATCGATGATAAAACTAACATTTAAAGAACATATTAACAACCTAGTTAGCAAACCGTCGAGATACATGTATATGCTAATAAAATTAAGAAATTTTGTACTTTTTTACATTCTTAGGAAATTCATAGTACTATCCACCAACACAACTCACCCCACTCACTGTCTCCCAATTCACCAAGCACCACGCTAACCAGTAACGCACTTGTAATTGTAACCCAGAAACGATTTATTCGCCTCATTAGAATACAAGAGGCTTTTACAGCCATACACAACCATTATTCAAAAGCCTAAAGATATTGCAGTTTAAAGATTTGCTAAATATATCAATCCTGAAAGAGATACATAAAATTATTTATCCATAACAATGCATGTGACTTTTTGCTAGCAAATTTTCATTCAAACCAAGCAAGGCGAGTAGCAAATCAAATAAACCTAAGAAATAATACTTACATAAACCCTCCCTCTTCTGTAGGATCTTAAAAAAGCTACTCAAAGCGTCAGCTACAAAGAAGCAAACTTACAACTCAATGCCACAAGACACTGAAAACTGAAAACTCTACTAAATCTTTACTAAAAATAAAAACGCATTATCTAAATAAATACTAATAAATAACTAACCCAGGGATTGAACCTACGTAAAACCTAGCTATCACCATTATTATTTATTATTATTTATTGTTGTTATTGTTGTTATTATTACATATTATGATTTCACACCTTCTTACAAAACATACAATTATTATTATTATTATTATTATTATTATTTTTATTATTATTATTATTATTATTATTATTATTATTATTATTATTATTATTATTATTATTATTGCTTTTGAAATCACTGTTATTGATTCAATTTAGTATAATTATTTCTCTTCTCGTCACAATGTTTTAGCTTTATTTCATTACTCCACATAATTTATTTACATATTAAAAAACACATTAACCACCACACACCAGCATCACACACACCATCTCGGATTATTTTATTATTATTACCCATTATTATTACATCATCATTATTATTATTATTGTTATTATTATTATTATTATTATTATTATTATTATTATTATTATTATTATTATTATTATTATTATTATTATTATTATTATTACTAATATTATTTATTATTATTTGTTAATGTTATTATTGTTATTATTTTTATTATTTTTATTGTTATTATTGTGATTCTAATTATTAACATTATTTAATTATTTTAGACTCATTATTATTAAATGTATTTCGGTTTCAAAGGACAACACTGTGTTGCAATTATAAACCCATTTCACATACTAGGAAAATAGATTTGTTATTGCAACTAACGAATAAGGTGAATTGTAAAAATCGCGAAATAAGAAAAATGCATGCCTACCTTTTTTATTTAATAACTTTGATTGTATTTCTATATGTTGAATAAAGATTTTTGAATCCCTTTAAATCCCAGAATCTCTGACATATTTACACATATTATTACATATTACTACGGATAAACTTTTAGGGTCATTTATTATTATTATTTTAGAGCATATCTCTTTCATTTTATAAGATAAATAATATATAATTTAGATAAACAAACATACTTACACACATCTATTTCGTACATGTTCACACTAACCCCTCACACACACACTCACACACATCTATAACGTACATGCACAATATCTATTTTCTGTAGATTCTACCTCTTTCACACACACTCTGTAATATCATCCAACTGTAGTAAACACTACCTTTATACATACATTTATATATACATGTTATTTCACTTATTGTTTTTTTTAATTGAGAAAATGACATTGGAACAAACTAATTAATTATTAATCCGTATTTCTCGCAGTTGCTTCTGTGCATGGGAAGGAAACTTCTACATTACTATTCTTGACGTTTATGTCTGGGTAGTGTGTATGTGTTGGAATGAAACAAAAATAAAAGAGAGGGAAGAAGAAAAACTGAGAGAGAGATAAAATAAGGTGACAAAAAGATAAATTGAGAGAGAAAGAGGGGAAATGAAAGAGAAAATGGGAGACGGAGTGAGAAAGGAAAAATGAGATAAAGAGGAAGAGAGGACAAAGCCAAAAAGAGAGAGAAAGAAAGAAAATGAGAGAGAAAGATAAATTGAGAGAGAAAAAGAGGAAATGAGAGAAGGAAACAGAGGAGAAAGAGAGTGAGAAAGAAAGAATAGAGAAAGAAAGAAGAGAGAGAGAAAGAAAAAAGAGAAAGTGAGAGAACGAGGGAAAATGATAAAAAAGGGGAGACAGAGAGAATGGGAGAAAAGAGATAGAAAAGAGAAGGAAAGAGAGAGTAAGAGAGAAATATAAATTGAGAGATAGAAAGAGGAGGAATTAGAGAGAAAAGGGGAGACAGAGGGTGATAAAGAGAGAAAGATAGAGGGGAGAGGGAGAGCTCTTGCTTTCGAATTTCGTTTCGTTGACACTATGTATAAATAGCAATGAGCAAATAATATGCTTGCTATATATATTTTTATTATGCTTCTCTCTCCTGTTATGCCGATATTTCTCTCACTGAGCAAGTCATCGATCTATAAAGATTTAAATATCACACCTATTCACTGTTGATAATCGCAACTAGCAAGTAATAAATAGCTAAAACTTAATTGACATAGAATAAATGATGCTCGGCGTCTCCCTCAAACACTCATTCCTTTTGGTCTCCTTCTGTGTCAGGTTTGTTTTTAAAATAAAACCCAATGTAAATATGTTATATATATATATATATATATAGGCGTATATATATATATATATATATATATATATATATATATATATATATATATATATATATATATATATATATATATATATATATATATAGGCGTGTGTATGTGCGAGAGATAGAGACATACTCACAAAAAAATGGAAAGAGAGAGCGCGGGAGAGAGATAAACTAAAAGATAGAAAGGATAGATAGATAGATAGATAGATAGATAGATAGATAGATAGATAGATAGATAGATAGATAGATAGATATAGATTAAATCAGTTTATCAAAATTCGTTGGATCAAATTAAAGTTCAACATCAAAGTTTGATTGAATTCAATTCTGAATCCCTTTCAGACAAAACCATAAACAAAGAAAAACAAAAAGGAGGACATTCCCTTAGACCAAATTACGAGTCGGTCTTGATGAGTTAAGCTTCCATTCACGGACAAAAGTTTTACCAAAGAAACAAAATATAGCAAAAACAAAAAATAAATCATAATAAAAGTTGTTAGTAACAAAAAAGCAAATAAGACGAAACCGGTTTATTGATGAAAGATAGATAGACACAATGAAATTTTGAAATACATGAGAAGGAAGAAAAATAAAGAAAGAAAGACACGTGTAAACTAAGACAGCGTAACAAACTCAGTAATAATTATAAATAGATAAGAAAATAAAGGTTAAAGATTAGCTGCATTTACGAATGAGTGAAAGAGATTCTATTTTGGAGATTAAAATGAAGAATATAATAATCAATGTAATTCTAATTCCTTCTTTGGAAAGATCTTTCTCTCCCAATTTGTCCTTAGGAATATACAAAGGAAACTTTTCTTTTAATATGTGAATATGATAAGGATAATAAATTTCATGTTTATGCATCACGAGGAGAATGGGAGCGAGGAGAAGCAATTTGGTATGAAAATATTAAAGAAAATGCAATAGGCAATGGTAAAGAAATTAAAAGACCAAATTTTAAAACTAAAATAAATAATTCAATAATTGAAGAAAAAAAAGCAAAAAAATCGTTTCCGAATCTTGAAATGCGAAACCGTTAAAGTCAAAAGAGATGACTTCAGCATTTTATATTTCCTGTTTGTGAAGCTTTTAAAAGTGACCTTTTAGCCTTTTTTGTCTTTTTAGCTTATTTTATCTTTTTATTCAGCTCTTTTGGCTCTTTTAGCTCCCTTTTCAATTTTGTTCCTAGGCTTTTCGAAGTTTTATTTTGAAATCAAATGTGCGTAAAGGTATTCAATGAAGACTTAATTCAAAGTCTTACTTCAGAGTCAGATACGAGATATCATTTTCTCAAAGCTGAATCAGCATTTCGATATACTGTATACCACCTTTTCCCTTCATTAACGTGTAAATTTTGTAAATTGACACTTTAAACTCCCACGCACATACGCACACGCACACGCACACGCACACACACACACATACACTAACACACACACACACACACACATATTTCCCTTTTTATAAACTTTTATATACCGTATATATATATACATATATATTACATACATATATATATATATATATTACATATATACATATATATATATTATTATTACATACATACATATATATTAATATTACATACAGATACATGAGCAGGAGGAGCATAAAGACATATATATATGAGAGAACCTTGATCCCATCATTCCCAGACCCCTCATGGTGTGAAAACTATGAGAGTGAAGGAGGAAAGAGACGACGAGAGCATTTATCTTATATAATTAAACATCTCCTATAAGAATATTATTAATGCTCTGAGGAGAGGAGGAGAGGAGAGAGAGAGAGAGAGAGAGAGAGAGAGGGACAAAAAATAATCCATTGTGGAATCAGAGAGAGAGAGAGAGAGAGAGAGAGAGAGAGAGAGAGAGAGAGAGAGAGAGAGAGAGAGAGAGAGAGAGAGAGAGAGTTTATCAAAATTCGCCAGATCAAATTAAGGTTGAATATCAAAGTTTGAATGAGGTCAATTCAGAATCCCTTTCAAACAAAACCAGAAACAAAGCCAAACATAATAAATTCCGGAATTAAGAAGAGAGCAAATAAATGGGAAAGGAATAATTGATGGAAGATAGATGGAAAACGAAAATACCTTGGAATACATATATTAGGAATAGAAGAAAGAAACGAAGACACTTGGAAATTAGAAAACCATAACAAATAAAGTAATAAGGATAAATAGGAAAGAAAACAAAGGTTGAAGAAAACGAGATAGTAAAAGAGCGTCTATATTAGAAAGAAAAATAAAATTTTTATTCAATGTCCGGCTTTTTACCCCATTCGTATTTTTTTTCCTGAAAATAGCAGGATCGTTTTTTCGGAACGACCCTAATAGAACGAAAAGAATCGTATTTTGAAAATGAAATATTATAAATGAGAAATATGTAATATACAAACGTTTTAAATATATAATCGTTTCAGAATTTTTTTTATGATAATTAGCGTATTTAATAAATAATTGGATATAAAAAGATTTTTACTTTTATTTGTAGTGTTTTCGAAAAGTATCCAACATTTTTTCATACAGACCATCATTTTGATATTTACGTCTCTACATGAAAGTTGCTAAATATAGATCCAGTTGTAAACAATATCTACCAGCTTTTGGTAATTTGCAATTTATTTTATTTTTTAAAACGAAGGGAATACATAGGGTAAACCTCATAGATAGCATGAGTCGGGGTCTCTCGGCCTTCCTGTGGACGACAGGAGGGACTTCGTCCACCTCTGTCCCCAGTCGGCTCGAGCCCCCTAAATATTTTAGGTAATGAATAATTTATTATTTAAAATTAAACCTTTATATGGTAAAAAAGCTAATAAACTAGTATCACTATTGCAAATATCAAAAATATCTATTAGACTTACATGTCTTTTCAAAACCAGTGTCCATCTGAATCTATTGTCATTCATTAGGACCGCTAATAGAAAACCTAACTGAAGGATAAACGAAAAAAATGATACGTTTGGGACAAATAACCCATTGTCCTTCCAATTCATTCTTAGGAAAACACAAAGAAAACTTTCTCTTTAAGTTAAAGATATGATAATTGAAAATAAACTTAATGTTTATGTATTACGAGGGAAACGGAGGGGATAAGAAGCAAATAAATGAGGGGAAATATTAAAGGAAAATGATAGGCAATGAGAAGTAAAACTAAAAGGCCAAATTTTAAAACTATAATATAATTTAATTGAAGAAATAAAAAGCTAAAAATCGTTTAAGAATCTTGAAATGCGAAACCGTTAAAGTCAAAAGAGATGACCTCAGCATTTTATATTTTTCCTGCTTGTGAAGCTTTTAAAAGTGACCTTTTAGCCCTTTTTTGTCTTCTTAGCTTATTTTATCCTTTTATTCAGTTCTTTTGGCTTTTTTAGCTCCCTTTTCAATTTTGTTCCTAGGCTTTTCGAAGTTTTATTTTGAAATCAAATGTGCGTAAAGGTTTTCAAGAAAGACTTAATATCAAAGTCTTACTTCAGAGTCAGATACGAGATATCATTTTCTCAAAGCTGAATCAGCATTTCGATATACTGTATAACCCTTTTCCATTCGTTAACGTGTAAATTTTGTAAATTGACACTTTAAACACGCACACACATGCACACACACGCACGCACGCACACACATATACCCACACCCACCCACAAATACACACACACACACACACACACACACATAAATATTATTACGCACACACATGCGCGCGAACACACGCACACACACACACACATACACACACACACACACACACACACACACACACACACACACACATTACCTTACTACACTTATTGTTACACACACACACACACACACACACACACACACACACACACACAGCCACACATTACCTCCACACACACACACATACACATATTATTATTATTAAAAGACAAAACATTACATTACTATTACACACATACATACACACAAGCGCATACATATACATATTATTATCATTACCACACACATACACATACATATTATTATTAGCAGGAGGAGAGAGAGAGAGAGAGAGAGAGAGAGAGGAGAGAGAACATCAATCCCCAAATGCACAGGCAACTAAAAATTTTTAAGACAGTAGTACTTTGAGCTTAAAAGTAAAGCATAGAAGTATTCAAGGGCAAATGAATGAAAAGAAATATCAGTTGACACGAGCTTTTTAACCTTTTTTTTTTTCTCTCTCTCTATCTATCTATCTATCTATCTATCTATCTATCTATCTATCTATCTATCTATCTATCTATCTATCTATCTATCTATCTATCTATCTATCTATCTATCTATCTATCTCATTCAAACAAACATACACACACACAACTTTTATTTCTGTACATGTTAATTGATATTTGGACAAACACTTTCATGTCTATTACTATTTACAACTGAAGTCTATATGACTTACAAGGATATTTGTTGTGCTTATTTCGTGACGTCATCCAATATTAAGCTTCAATTGCATGAAAACTGATTCAAGAGAATCTAATATTTAATAACGAACTTTTAAAATGATGAAAATCTTTTCTTTTTCTTATTGTGCATTTGTTTTATTGCATATTTTTTTCCCTTCCTGCTTTATCTTTTTCTCTCTTCATATAATTTTTAGTCTCCTTTCCGTGTATGAAAATTGTGTATGGCTTCGTTTTTCTTAAAGAGCTTTCCACTACACAGTCGTACAAATAGGAAACAAAAATTCTTCACTCTTGAAGTTCAAAATTTTTAAACAAGTTGTTGGGCTTGGATCTAATGATACCTATAATCCAAACAAATGGCTCAATGCGATCACTGGGTCGACAGTGTTGAGCCTGACATCTGTAAAACAAAATCCAAATACCGTGAGCTCTCCAATGAATCCAACAAAACCTAACTTCAACTGAACTTAACTAACTTAACTTAACTTTAACTTTCCTTTAACTTAACTTTAACTTAACTTAACTTTAACCTAACTTTAACTTAAACCTGACGCCTACGGCGGGCTGTACTGGAATTTCTTTTGATGGCGTGTCGGCCTTTTTTTTCTGTCAAACCAATTTCCTGTCGATCATTTGGGCTAGGCTAGTCTCCAAATGGATGTTAAAAGAATTTATAGACTTGGTTCTTTAACTTTGATAATAGAAACTAGGGTTGGCCAAGCACCGGAATTTTGCGTACCGCACCGCACTGCATCAGGGTAAGCGCACCTAGCACCATACCAGCACCAAAAGTCAGTTTTGTCGCACTGCACCGCACCGCACCGCACCGCACTGCAACTCTATGTTTCAAGGCGCACCGCGCTCCGCACCACGCACCACACTGCACCAGTACACTGGATCTGTGTGGCTCACCGCACCGCACCACACCTGATGCGTCGGCCAAACCTAATTAGAAACTCTTCAAGTAATAGAAGACTTAAATTTTTTAAGATTTCTCAGAGTGTCTCGTGCTTTCATGCCAAAATTATCCCTTGGAATACCAACATATTTGCAGCCAAATAATTCCATCTACGATAAATTCAAACCATTAATTTCTTAAAATTTCGTGAGATAAAATTGGAATTTTTAAAATTAAAACAATAACTGACGGCAATTTTACAACTTCCTTTTAAAATAGTGATTTTTTCCTTATTTAAAATTTTATTCATATATGAAAGTAAATTATGTATACGTAATGTTTCTAGAGTATTAATGTTGCCTAGTCTGTTCTAGTTTAAAATATTCGGACCGATAGTACTGTTGCATTTATCTTTACCCAAACCCTACAAAAAAAAATTCACTTACACAATGTGTGACGCTACCAAACAACGGACTTTCAGCCAACACCAACGTATTTTCTTCAAACATCATCTCCAGACTTTGATACAAGGCATCTGTTCCTCCCGGAGTTATCACTACATCATACTTTTCCCAGTCTATTATTCCATAGAACTTTTTAATCATAGCTTGCAGTTGACGAATTAATGGTTCATACCTATATATATATATATAATATATCATATATATATAGATTATATATATATATTATATATATATATATAAATTATATATATATATATATATATATATATATATATATATATATATATTATAATATACGTGCCAAAAAATTATCAGTAAACTAATATCTCAAAATTTGCAATAGCTATCAGGGAAAATAACTTGGGAATCTTAAACATTTTTAGGGGCAAAATGTAAAAAAAAAAAAAAAAATTATATTCCTCAAAAACTACAATAGCTACCAGCGAAAAGGAAACATTTCTTAGAGTTTGGGGAAAAATGTTAGATGGAAATGTAAAAAAAAAAAAAAAAAAAAATATGTTAATAATGTATATAATATGAATAGAGAGCCATAACGAATTTTTGCATGATATCTCTCTCTTTTAATAGGGGGGGGAAGGGCCTCCAATCCTCGTGCACCATGATTCTCCTCCAGTCTAAATGCTTCGATATCACTTGCTTTTTAAACTCTTGGTGCTGTATCTTAATATCGACAAGAGGGTGTTGGTTGTGATACACGTGCTGCGGTTATCTGCATTCTGGCATTGGGTGTTCCTGGGTTACAGGAACAGCCAACCAAGTGCACAACATGCTTGTTGCGACAAAGAGTTATGCACATTAAATAAAGACAATGTAAACTCAAATTTCACATAGGCCAGTAAGTGTCCATCCCATCGACATACACGTGCCGTTTCATAGACATATACGTGTACTCAAATATAAGTTCTCATAACCAACTAGTTACTTCCATTTTTCTTTCACTTTAATTAAACATATTGATTTTAAGTTAGTGAACATTAAGAACAATACTCTCCTGCTATACTCTGATAATAAACATCTGTTCGTGTGTGCAGAAACTGGATTCAAAAAGGTGATTACTCATATTTTATCACACTTGGCTTCAGAAGGGGTGGTATTGAACACTCTTGCTGGGGTGCTAGCATGGTTGTCTATGTGTGACAGAAGGGTGTTCTGTGGTGATACTAAAGGAGTATAACCTAATTAGTCGTCATTCGTCTGAAATGTGGTCATATTCATGCTTGTTATCATGTTCTGCCAATTTGCAATACAAGGCCGGTAAAGAAAAAAATTACATTGCGCCAAGGACTCGAACCATCTCGGACATAACTAAGCCGTCCGCATTTAGGACTAATGTACAGTCCGAGCATCCATACCACTAGTCCGCATCCGCTATTCCCTTTCCTCAGTACACAACAGAAGGGCATTATACGGAGTTTCTTTCTATTGTATTATATTAGTGCTTCTCGATCACTTGGCATATGGGAAATATAAGCTCACGTTGTGTTTGTGTAAAACCTATAATTTTATTACAACCATGGGACATAATGAGTGTGGTTGGAACACCTGCTGTGGCATTCTGCTTGGGTATTCCTGGTTAACCTGTACGTTTAAAGAGAGCAACCAATCCAAAATATAGATATATATATATAATTATAATTAATATATAATATTATATATATATATATAATTATTATATATTATATATTATTATATATATATATATATATTATTTAAATCATATATATATTAATATATAATATATATGATAATATATATTATATACATAATATATATATAATTATATTATATAATAAATATATTAATATATATATACTATTAATAATATATGATATATATATATATATATATATAATATATTTTATAATATTATAATTAATATTATATATATAATATATATATATTAATATATATATGAGAATAAATATTTATTTTGCCGGTCTGAAAAAAAGAAATAATATTTATCCAAATGTATTTTGAGTAATAAAATACTAATTTTTTTTATCTACATTAAAGATCAACAAAAAATTACAGTTAAATAAAAAATATAATACAGTTTTTTTCTTTAAAAATTTATATAATAGTATGGTAACAACTTGAGTTGTTTAATAATTAAAATCCTTAATAGAGCTTTGTATTTATTTTTAATGAATATCTTGTGGTATGATATTGTAAGGTGAGTCACACGTGATTGATTGTGTGTTTTAACTTGGCATAAAATTTTGAAAGTACTTTTCACAGATTGTAAAAATTATCATAACACCCAATTTTCTAGAAACATTAGAACTTTTAAACATTAAAAGTTGTCTAAATATAAAAAAATTTTCTATGGTTACTACAACTAAATTAGGAGCGTTTTGGAGAAGTAGAAAAAAAGCATTGATATATTGCATTGATGATATATAAGTGGATTATAATATCTGCTCCACTTTTTGGTAAAAGCCCCAGCAAGAATAGAACACCAAAGTAATCATAACCATTCGTTCCTTCTCCTCCGCGCTAAAGAGATATAGACGAGACCAGTTTTTATATCTTCGTGTTTGCCGTCTAGAGAAACTGAAATTTAAGAGTAAATTAGCCTTGTTGTTTGGGTAGCGTTCACCATGCATTTCATCAAAATTTTTTGTTTGTGAATTTGTTTTTATCTCTAGTTTCGTGAGAAAGAAAATGGATATAATTTGGCAGATAAGCATCTTGAAGAAAATTCAAGCAAAATACATATTTTGGATACTAGTAATATAATGGAGTGTGCTAAAACAATCGGTTTTTTAAAACAATTTTATCTTAACATACCGAAGAAATGGTTATCGAACACATCCCTACCATACCATTAACATCGTTTCATATTAATGAATAAGTAAATTTATAATAATAATATAAGGAAATTAAAATAACTGGTTTATTGAAAGTTTTGTATAAAATTTCTGCTGTTTTTATATTTTCACTCATTTTATTAGAAATATAATGTTTCCTAATTTTTATCGAGCCACGAAACTTTTAACGTAAATTATGCTATTTGAATTTATCGTAGTATGAATTAATTTGGTACTGCACATAGTAATAATATATATTATATAAATTATTGATTGGTTATTTACATATAATACGGGATTATAATGAATTACCTTTGGTACTGAATGAAAATGTGGGGTAGAAACTTCAAAATGTGAATCGATCGAAGGATAAATTACCTTCGAAAGATGACAAAAGTGTTTTGTGTATTGAAATAAATACTGAAATAAAGATTGGATAATTAATTAATTTTTCTATATTATTTTAAGTAATTGATATTTCAGATTATTTATTTTCGTCTTATATGAATTTTTCTAAATACAATTATATTAGTTATTGCAAGTTATTTCTTAGTGGTATGATTAATTAATAACTATATATAAGTAAAAATTATTCTATATTAATAAGTGGAAAGTCCGCTTATAGATACCTTGACAGCATGTTTTGGCATATTCATTTTATAAAAAATTATGTTGTAAGTAGTATTAGATAGGTGAATAATATTTGCTAATGTACATATAATGTTTGTATACATAATAAATAAAATAATAGCTCTTTCTAGATTTATGTACTTTGATAATATATCATGTCTGATCTAGTAAATAGAGTAACGATATTCATTGAATTCTTTACTCTAGATAAAGGGTATTTTTGATAAAATGAATATTTTATGATATAATTATGTATAGAAAAAGTAAACGTTTTATAAAGACAATTGTATTTTAATTAATTATAGAATAAGTGGATCCTATAACATCATGATTGGATAGAATACCAATATAAATGATCAAATTAGTAGCGTTAATTGAATATAATATTATATATATATATATATAATATTAATATATATAATATATAATATATATATATATTATTATATCATATATATATATTATAAGTAATGATATTATAATATATATTATTTATATATATATTTAATTTACTATTATATATATATTAATTATATATAATTAATTATATTATATATATATAATACTAATATATATATATATATATATATTATATTAATATAAATATATAATATACTATATATATATATATATTCATAATTATAGTAATATTAATATATATATATATATAATATATTAAAATATATATATTTAATATATATATTAATAAAATTAATAATATAATTTATATATATATATTATATATATATATAAATACTATTAATATACTAACCTTAATTAAATTTTATGTCTATACCAAAATACTGAGAGCAAAAAATGTAATATCTAATAAAGGTGATTGAAAAATATACAGGAAATTATAGGACCACTCAGTTATATGTTTATTAATAATGGCTCATTAGCATGTGATCGAGAGACTATCCTCAAATATAAAACGTACTAACATAATAAATAATTAGTAGATAAATAGATATCAAAGAGGCTATATGGGGGTCAATGTTCTCAATAAATGCTGTACAGAAGGTATAAAATAGTGTATGGTGCGCAAAATGAAAGCGATAAACCTTTAGTATTATGATATGTAAGGATATGTGATTTACTTGATTATTTAGTGTCCTCTAAGTATACTACTGATATATATTGATCATATCTCTCATCAACGTAGTGACGTGCCTCAGTCATCCCGTCGTCCCTCATGTAGGTATGAGGTTCCTATTTATAAATATGTTTCATACTGATGGGATCGCGTCCCAATGGTCGAACTCAATGGAGCTCGCGTAATGCATTTACTTAAGTTTCATTTTAGGGATGGATTGACTAGTCGACATATTTACTTGTTCATGTTCCAGCGTTCAATAGCACCGCATATGTAGTGTATGGAATTACCAGACTGTGAGCGGTCTCACTGTAACCCTTATAGGTGTTATTCGGTTATATACACTTATAGCCGTGTGAGGTTCTAGTGAATTATCATTTGTATCATCATGAAATTTAACATATTGTTTCACGATGTAGGGCGCAATTATTGTAGTACTATAACATATGGGATTCATAATAATGATATGGTTCGTTTGATATTGATATAAATGCTGCGACCGGTTCAGGACCCTTCAGGTTAAAGGCTAATGTGTGAAGGTTATTCATTGATTCCGGTAGAGTATACAGAGTACGATAAATATAGATACTTACCCTCATAGAACTACATAGCCGACCTCATCAACCACTGTTAATGGCTTATCACATTCACTCATTGGATGTTACTACGTCTGGCATTATCGTTGGTACTGGACCGTAACGACTACACCTTTATGGATATACGTTTTTGATCCGAGAACTGATAGAGGTAATATATTACTTATATAGGTTTAAGGCATATATATGTTGGGATTAGTAAAATCGGTAAAAGAACGTTACAGATAACATATTAGGAGTGTATAGTATAATAAATGGATGTGTGTAGGTAGAATAGTATGGCTTGGTGCCAGATTTTAATAATCTCTAATAGTGATGATTGAAAATAAATGTTCATTTGGTGTTTCTTTTATGTATATCTTTCAAATTATGTCCAACATTGCAAAAGGGTGTAGTCATAATATTGAGAACGTGGGTAAATAAGGATAATATTAATATTAATAGTAATATTAGAAATATCGTTCAGAATGTGAACCATATTAGGGGGGCGTCTTATAGGAGTTAGGGTAATGCGAAATTAGGGGAATAATGATCTTAGTTATATGTAGGATTTGCATGGTATGAAGAGAGGTTAAATTGATAATAAAATTAATCAGATAAGTAATAGTTTAGTATTATTGATGTTTGGATCCTGTCTGGTGGTTTATAATGGGAGAATGTGAATTATATTTCGAATTAACACGATATATATTCATTATTTTATAAAGTTTTATATAGTATTTTTTGTGGTTAGTACCTTGATAGGAAATCAAACTACGAGAGGAGTCAGAATAAGTAAAAATTTTAAGGGGAGGTAAGTGATATGGAAATGGTTCGTAAAGTTTAACAGGGAGTCTTTGCTACATCTGGATGAAGGAGATATTGAAAGAATATATGACATTCGAAGAGAAGAAAAATATAATTTAATTGCGGTTTCAACATCATAGATTAATGCGTCTCATGCCTGATGAAGGTGAAAGAGGGTTAATCTAGTATGATTTGGTCTGGCTAGACGAGAATGATATCTATGCCTATAAGTACTCTCGAGATTACACTTAGAAATGTGATAGGTACTCAATTAATCTCTTCTTCTAATCTTCTTCTTCTTCTGCGTCTGTTGATGTTATTTTTTGTTGTTAGAAGAGCAATAAGTGACTACCACATGTTAATATGGTATCTCGGCCAAGTAGTGGGGTTCATTCTTGAGCCAAGACCATAACAACATCAATACCCCCTCTACTCTATATTTAAGAACCTTATTTTTTATTCAAATATGTATTCACTCTACCTATTATATCCTTTCTACTAATTACTCACATACCTTTAACGATAACATCTCACAATTCCACTTTTACTTCTGTACTCTACTATTATGGTTTATGATTCTCAGTGTTACAACCTACCTTTAATATATATTATCTGTTATTATTTAAATTATCCTTTCCGTACATATAGTGACCAAACCATTCAATAATAAACTCTCGATATTTTTTTATATTACACCTCTCTTCATACCATGTACTATGTTTATTTAGCATTATATTATTCTTCTCGCACCTAAGACGCCCCTAAAATTGTTCTGAAGGTTTAAATACAGATAATTATAATATATCACTCATTATTCTATAGCCACAGTTCCTCTTACTATTATACATCAGTATTAAATAACACAGGTGAATAGCATTTAACCCTCATGCAGAAACCGCTAACGCATCTCATAAGACTGTTAAGTAGTCCCTCTTTCAGTCACTCCAAAGGTATATTTAATTGTCTATACCATTCCTAATAACTTTTCTCATATAATATGTGTTCTGCATCGTTCTATTTATCGTTGTTCATCTATAATAACATATATACCTCAACTAATATTTTAACCTTCTATAAGTCGCACATAAGTCCTAATACCAAGTGGCTATATGGTAGCGTTCGGGTTCCAATGCCAACTGAATTAATGTCAGCGAGCTATTGTAACATCCCAGGATTAGAGGTGCTCATATACGGTGGTATGGGTCGGCTATATATATATTAGTATGGTCTTGGGGAGAGTAATTTTTCTAGCTAACCTAACTCGGAAATCAGACCTTCATCATCCTTCCCTGATAAGGGTTATCCCTGATACGTACTATTCCGCACATTTACATCTATTATACGAAATCATTTCTTATTGAACCATATGATTATTAATAGACCATTGAGCCCTTACATGGTAAGCCTCAATAGTTATTTCATCCATGTCATGATAATTGCTCGACCTCACTAACTCAAATCCGACAAGGTGTAGTATCCAACGAATAAAATACCGTAAATAGAGAAAAGCTTCCAGTGGCCCTATTATGACCATAAATAGTCTTAGAGACTTCATATTCCTCATCGAGCATTGCTCATTTATGAACATGAACGAGAATTACGACAGTACTTACAATCCTCCCCAATGACACTTGAATATTGAACCTTACGTCGAGCTCTGGTATCCAGACCAATGGGACGCAGATTCCCTCATAGGATAACATAAGTAGTAACCTTCATATTCCAGCATGGGAACGTACCTTGCAAGTGCCAGTCATTCTCGATTGATGATAGATAGTCTATAACACTATAGTTATAGGGGCACAATCAAAAAATATACATCCTGCATAGCCTAAAAGGTTTTAATTAGCTTGTTTATTTGCACCCATACACCCTATGAAAACCTCTGTACAGTTCTTTGTTAGACATATTATTCCCATCCTCTTATGTACTCTATTATTGTAGATAATGTACCTTTATATTGTGTCTCATCGGACTATGCATCGAGCCCATTAATTAAAACCATAAGTGGTCTATTATATTTCTGTATATTTCAATAACCTCTTTAGTGTACCTCTACTTTAGTCAGTGATAGTGTGTGACTACAAATTATAGAATAGGGGTGTATAAATAATATATATAAATTAACATATATATATTTAATATATTAAATATATATATTATATATATATAATACTATATAATATATATATATTATATATAATAACAATTCATTGCAAGGTTTCATGAATAGCTCATAATCCATCAACATCGTACTGATATACCCTAGATTATTAATTAACGTTTCCATTAAGTTGCAAATAATGCTGCAGTATGAAATGTTTAATATTTGGAGTATTTATTAATTATTTACTTCTTTATTTAATACGCTAATGGTCTTTAACTACTAAAATATAATAATGAAAATGGGTATTAAAGAGATATCCAATAATAGTAATAAAAGTAATAACAAACATCAATCTGTTAGCTATCATCTCAAATCCATATTATATAAGCATATATAATATATATGTATAATATTTATAATATTTCATATTAATATATATAGCTATATATAATAATATTATATATCATATATATATTATATATATTACATATATATAATTAACTATTCATTTTTTGATCTTATGTATTAAATGGCTAGTACAAAAAGTTGTGGGATTATCCCATATCTTATATCATAATATTATAACGTATATTCACAATAAACAATCATATTTCAATATAATAATTTCTTTTACTAACTCTCTATTTCCTCTACAGAAGTATCATGGACCTGCTTACTTTATTTAACTGACCAATTGAATTAGTATAAAAGTTTAATTATTCAATTAGAAATCATAGAATAAGTAGAAGTCATATCTATATTCTATTATTTTGTATCTAACATTATATATTGTTAAGCATGCAAAAATATTCCTGTATTAATCTTCAACAATTTTTATATATTTATAAAGATCCTCAAAACACGATGGCTGCAGTCAAAGCGGACTTTCTTTAATTAGAAATTCCTTTAATTAATTTATATTAGATCTTGTAGTGAAGAGATAACTTGCAAGACGCTTAATTATAATGCTTGAATAATATACATAAAAAGAAAATTAAATAAATTGAAAATAATATTGATCACTAAATGATATAAAAAATTTTAATATTAATTTAACACATATCTTTTCTAGTTTACGCTTTCGAGGGTTTTATAAAATGTATTTTCAGAGATAGATTCTGCTTCTCTCATAGTGGCCTCAGATACGGTTTCATGCTCAAATAATTATCCTTCTATTGAATTTACCAACATAATTTGCAGTATACCAAGTATAATTATCCGATCTACGGAATAATATTCACAAACCTAATCTTAATTACTTAAATTTGCGTGCTAGATAAAATTTGGTATTAACTTCTTTTAAACTAAACAAATAACTGACGTGAAATTATTATGTCTAACAACTTTAAAATTGTCGAATTAATAAGTATTTATTATGCCTTATTCTAATAAATTTATTTTATCATATATTATGGTAAATAGTAATATATAAGGAATATGTTTGTTAGTGCATGAATGAGAGTTTGCTGATTATTATTGAGTTTAAACATATATATTCGACGACCAGTTAAGTAACTGTTAGGTAATTATATATATATCTTTACCTCAAACCTATACAATATAAAAAAAATCACTTTACTACAATGTGTGACTGCTTAACCATAACAACTCGACTTATTCCATTATCTCAAACATCACCAAAATACGATTTTTCTTACAACATCATATCTCTCCTAGACTCATTTGATACAAATAAATTGGTAGACAATTGTTAAATTTCGATTGTAAGTTACTTCTCCCCACTCGAGAACGATTTATATACATTATACATTCTATATGAGTTTAGAACTTAATTCCAGTTTACTAGACATTATATATACTACCCCATTTATATATGATGTACATACGTGTCTAGTAATAAAAATGATTTTTTTTATTATAGTATTCCGATTTTGATTTTGCAAAAAAAATACATAAATAAGAAATACAGAATATTATTGCTAAATCTACAAATATATTCGTTCATTAAGATATTAAGCCATGTGATATTTATATTTTGTCATATTATTATTATATATTATAGTATATACTATATATAATTATATATAACTATAATAATATTATATTAATTAATTATTTTTAAGTATATATATATATATTATTATGATATATTACTATATAATTATTATATATATAATTAATTATATAATTATAGTTAAATATTATTAATTATATATGTATTATATTATATTTGTATATAAGTATAATTATATATATTATATCATTATATTATAATAATATAATATATCATTTTAAATATATATATATTATATATTAACTATATAATAATTATATTAATATTATAAGGTATTAAATTTATGTGATTTTAAAATTTTGGAATATACTGAAGATTCATGCATGAACTATCGTGCACAGAATAAAAAGAAGGGTGACCTATCAATATAAAAATTACCTGATGATTATATAATGGAATAAACATATTTAGTATATCCGTAAATAAAAACGAAGAGAAAATATAAATATAAAAAAAATTATATATCTCTATAATTATAAATAATATTATTATCATAGCTAATACAGCCCGAAAAGTAGAATTTCATTCAGATTCAGGAACCTGGGTTTAAATACTTTAGAGGTGTGAAAATGTTATATAAAAAAATAAAAATAAAAAATATTGTTTTTAATAATTATCCTTTTAATATGATTGTTAGATTCATATATGGAAAGTATTTTATATAACATTAATGTTTTATTCATCTACTTGTTTTT
>JABUQX010139032.1:0-24256 GCA_015478945.1 Trachelipus rathkii | reverse complement strand
AATTTTTTCGAATCTATCTGTAAATGAAAGATTTGGAAATTTTTCGTCAATATGATTTCAATTTTCTTGAGAAACGCAGATTCACCTTCTACATTTTATTACTTTAAATTTCTTAATTATAATTTTATTTTTCTATTTAATAATTAATATTTTACCAAATTACTAAAAAGAAATGATTTTAAAATTTTCGCAACTCCTCGAGCCCAGATTACAAATGAAATAAATTTAAATGTTTAAAAATTTTACATTTCTAAAATTCCGAGATCATATATTTTTTCCTTTCAAGTTGTTGCAAATAAATAACTAAACAAAAACATAAAGATATATATATATATATAATATATAATATATATATATATAATATAATATTAAATAGATATATAATATATATAATATATATACTATAATATATATATTATAAACTATATATACAATATATATATATAATATTATATATATATATATAATATATATATAATAAATATATATATTATATATATATATATATATATATATATATATATATATTAATATATATAATATATATATATATATATATATATATATATATAATATAATTTATATAATATATATATTAATACTATATATAGTATATATAATATATATTATAAAATATAATATATATATAGTATATTAGTAGACTTATAATTTATATAATCATCCACAGCTGATCTCAATTAGGGTATAGGTGAGAGAAATATTATGGATACAACAAATCTCGCTCCAACTCTTGAATAAGTCTACTAGAGGCAAAGCTAGGATTTAACGCGCTATTAAGAGGAGTTTTGGCGAAATGCCTACAATCCGATTATATATATAGGCGATCTCACTGCGAAGGATCTTATGTGCCGAGTTATTCGTTATGTGCAAATTCACGTACATTTCTAATCACTATCGGTGCCAATTTAGGATGGACATACGAATAGAGTGGTAACTCAATATTGAGAAAAAAGATAGTATTTAATAGCGAATTTGATGAGATGCATTGAGAGGCCTCAAGACTCTCGTCCAAAGGGAATTCTATTAGGAAAAGAGCAGCTTTCGCCTCTATTTATTAATCACTCTCCTTATCAGAATTTCATATCTGATGTAATAGGTCTCCCTTACCCAACAAAGCTTGCGAATAACTCGTTTGTAAACTACATTCACTATCCCCGCTCGCACACTCGGAGTAGTAGGGCTGACCATATCTTTGCTCGGGTTTTTAACCTTCATTTCAAGCGCACGCTATTAACCAAAGAAATATTCACGATACAAATGTTTTCTTATATCACAAAACCTCTGGGGCTACAGAATGCCTCTCCCTAACTCTTTGGTTTACTGCGACCTTTTTTACGTCAGTAACTCAAAGCATATTCACAGAATCCTTTTTTTCTATCATCTCGCTAATAAAAGTCGGAATATACTGTATGCCGCGGACAACGCACGCATTTATAAATATATGAACGTTGTAAGATACACTATACATGTCAAAAGAATTATAATAGTATGTAATATATCTCATCGACCACACTAGATGTCTTCCGACTTTCTTAGTGCGTCATGGAGCGTGCTCCGTCTCTCTCTTATATCAGATATGACTAATTCAAGAAAAGCCATTGGCCGTCATTTCAGAGCCACTCTCAAAATCGAAGCTAATTAGCTAAAACAAGCCTCCAATAGAGACAGTCGCAAGTCTTTTTAAGCAATTGTGTTCGAGCTTCAGATTTATAGTGTGTTCAGAAAATACGAGTCTTTGGAGATGTAGGCACCCCTATAAGCGATATTTAAACACTGAACAAAATACTCTCAATCCTCTTTAATTCGGCATATTTGATCCCCGAGACTATCCAAAAACCACTACATCAGCGGGCTATCGCACCTGTGAGAATCGACTGGAGTTGAATCTCTATCATCTCTACATCTATACAGTCATTAACGAAAATCCAAGGCTACAATTAGCTACAATTTTTTGACGAAAACTATCTACAGCACTTGGAACCCCACCAACATGGTCAACACAGCATGCTATGTTTTGCACAACACAAAACACTCGCGTTAGCTTTACTCTATAGAAAGACGTTTCATCAAATAAAAGCTCACTTGAAGCTAAAAGAAGAAAACAACGTAAAAACGAGCGGAACAAATAAGAGATGTTCTCCCAACGCTCTCAAAAGCAGCGTGTTATGATTTCCAAACCTATCTTCTCTCACATAAACCTTGTCACACAAGACGCATTGCAGATACATTCCACATATCTAATCATTGATTATTTTTAAATAGCTACGACAACACAATTTAGGTAAATTTCTTATACATAGTTCACCAGCCTACGCTCTCTCAATTTTAGGATCCCGATACGTTATTCCATGGAACACTATCACACGTTACAATCGCACCATTAGACGCTCGAGACAACACTCTGTTACGGTACGCTTGTGGCGAACCGAATTGAAGAATGTCAAGGGAGAAAATATACAATTTTACACCGATAACCAATAGCACCCATAACATATTGTTCATTATATAGAACCACTATTCGCACCCACATCTCCCTTATGCCAAACAAGTAGTTACACTTAGTCTAACCATTCTCCCAAAAAATCATGCATCCATTCTAGAGTATCTCTATCACCCTTTAAATCACACACCTACCAACACTTTTCACTAGGCAGCGTACAAGCATAGGAAATAAATCGCATTTAAGATACTCGTTTCACACACTTAACACATATGTATTGCTATATTAGAACAACTTAAAATTTGTAATTCATTCAATTTTGCCTTAAAAGAGTTATTCTTTAACCAGCGAAAATTAAATTTGTCACATTTTATATTTTCAGGAAAATTAAAATATAATAATAGTTAAAAGACTTGAGTAGTTTTATAAGCACAATGCCTACCCATAGAGATACGTGTGAACTCACCTCTGGAGTATTCGAAATACTCTCTATAACCTCTCCCTGAGTCTCACTGCCTTATCAGTGGTCATCCACCTCCGTAGGGAACTATACTTCCACAGGCTTTTCAAAGATATGCGCCAAGATTGTCTGATTATCGAAGGCAATTTTTAATCAAGTTGTAAGTATTCCACCATTACTTGCTCTATGTACAAACATGTTCTTATGTGTTTGTTAATAAAAAACTGTTAAAGACCTTGTACAGTTTATAAATGCTCTTAAAATTTTTATCGGTACATTATGTCAACATGATCTACACAACGAATCGTGGAGTTGTATTCACTCAAGCATCTCCTTCGTTCTTGAAACCAATAATAATCATCCAATTTAGCAAAACCTTTGCTGTATTGTCCTCTATACCACCAATCAGCATATACATTAAACGCTCTACGCATACCAGTATTGTGACTTTCTTCCATGGCACTCCTTCACACACACTCAGATTATAACTCTATTAAATACCAGCGCGTTTTATATATCAAAAATTTACACACAGCTCCCAATTCTTTCAATTAGAAAAAAATATAAACAATAGCAATATCGTACTACGTCAGTATAGATTAAGGAACACAGAAAACGTCTGTGAAATGTTTTTCTTTGCTATCAATTGAACAATAATTAAAACACACTGAGAAAACACGTATATTTTAAAACGATATAAAGCAATGAATAAAAAAATATATTATCACGAACTAATAAGGTATGCACAAAGTAACTATAATATATCACCTTCAATAAAAAAGAATAACATACAATGTTGTAGATTAGTTCATCATATTACTATGTGAGATAAGAGAGAGCTCTCAAGTAAGCCACGTAAAAGCTATCATAAACCACAAAAGTAAAGCATGTTAAGGCTCTCCACGCCAGGTAAAGCAGAAAATGGTGTATATGGCGTCCAAGTATAACAACTCAAAACTGCGTTAAGTAATCACACCATATAGTGGAGACATAACTATATGTGTCCACCCTACGCGAGATGTTACACGAGAATACAACACTATCTCATATTCGTGTGTGTTTAGAGAGTTGGGCTCCGATATATAAAGCTAGCTTAGTGCCTATTGTTGTGAGTCTCAATGGTAGAGAGGAGTTCATTAGACCAGCCCAAGTAAAAGCAGGAAAGTTTCAAATACAGTATAGATAAGCATCAGAAGAGGACGAACATTTAATATTAAACAAAACAAGTCAAATCATGGATTTTTATTCCATTTCAACCACTATTACTATTACTATTACTTTTTCTTTGTTTTTCTTTTTTACACAAGAAAATAAAAATTTCCTAAATAAATACAACACTTGACTGTTCCCCGACAACAAAAACTTTTATCACCCATCCCAAGCACTATTTACTTATCACAAAAGTCTTTATTACCAGCGCAACCCACAAACAAGAGCCTACGAGATATGCAAAGACGTACATAATCCCACGTATTAACAAAAAACACCGCTTGACATGATTCTCCTAAAACTTCTCCAAACAACAGGCACAAAGATTTAAACAGTAATCAACCGAACGAGCTCATTTCACACTTGAAGATAACTGTTCTGCCTCAGAAACACAACTTACTGTGGACCCGATTTCAAATAAGAACGCCACCCTCTGCTCCACCAAATTCCAAGACATATATAAGTCATCCCTACAAGCCACGACTCAAAAGCAGTCTCCTCTAACAGAGTACCACAGAGCATTACCCACTCCCTATGGCTTTTACTTCTCTCTCATAAACATCGAGTCCACAATTCAGCCTCTCGTCTACTCCTTTTACCTGCCTACAGTCTATGATATCTCTCACCTTACTTCTCAAAGGTACCGATAAGAATCATAAGTGTGTTTGAATATAAAAAACGATTTCTGTCGCTTATTAGACAAACTTCTGTTTCAAGATATTAGAAAATCGCACAATAAGACTCATAGCTCACACCATTGATCCATATTTTTGACAAACGAAATTTCTCAAACAACAACTATATGAGTAGGTCGAAAAGTAGAAGATTATACTCTTTAATTCTCTCTCCCAGCAGACAATCCCTCAGAGTAATTGATAGTTCATCGCTCACACCAATCAACACGCTCCGCGGCCATCAATTTTAATGCGATACTGGCGAGACAGCAATCTCAAAAGAGCTCGACTGTCTATCGTTGGCCCGAAGAATAGGTTATGCTCGCCCTTATGATCGGAAGAGAGGAAATGAGTGAGAGAGACGAGAGATCATAGAAACCCAATACTTAAAGAGTGGTTTATGTGTGAAGGATCTGTTCCCACAGCCTCTGAGAGAGAGAGTTTAGAGTGCGAAAATGAAAGAAATTGTGGAGAAATGAGACAGACGCAGCGATGAGCGAGTGTTACGCTAGTGTAATTTGTGCTTCCATGCGGTGAGTACGCCAATTTCAAGACGGCAGGTAGCTCTCGGTTTCACGTGCGGTGAGCCCATCTACCCTCCAGCTCGGAGCAACAGCAGACTCGGGCAAACTTATTAGACACAGTTTCTTGCAGGTTCTACTGAATCTCAATATTCGTGTGTGTAATAGTCTCTCTTCAGACATTAGTGTGAAGAAATAATTTATGAGATTTTCAGTGTTTTGATCTCTCATGATCTAAGTGATTAGAACACAAAACTGGTGTGAAAGACGGTCGAGCCAATTTTCCATAAGAAACTTATATATAAAGTACATTAAACACACACTTTCACGATTACAGTGCACTTACTAATTGTACACCTCTAGGCATTAGGGTTAGACATCCAGCCCCACTTATTAAAGACGATCGAGGCACTCACGAGGGAAGGCTCAAAGAGAATAGTGTGTGCGAGATTGAGAGACAAATAACATCAAGATCATAGAGCACTCACGCTCTGGTGCCAATACATATGGTAGGCACTCAATACTGGCACTACCCTGTGGCACTCTTTGGCATGCCAGCGAGACTGATTATTCGACATACCTGACTGCAGTAGCTACACTTCGCAGCAAATCCATAGCATCTCTTCACTTAGCACACCACCTTACAGCAACTCATCATTTTAGGTACTTGTGCAATAAAAGGATACACTCAAATAATAGATACTATTAATATAGAACTTTATCGCAACATATAGGTCACCGGTATTCACTCTCCCTGGTTTGTTGAGCACCTTTCTCATAGCCTCATTCCAATGTCTCTCTTTGCTGATGCGAGTAACACAACTCTCACCACACATAAAGGCGCGCTAATATGGACCAGGACTTCTTATAAGGCCTGAGGCCCACATTAGTGTTATCTCACTCGCTACAATCACATAAAGAAAAGATATAAGCACACCTCAAAACCAGAAAGGAGGCTAACCTCTCCCTGATAAGATTAAGAGGAAGAAAGGACATTATTACCAGTGTACAAGACAGGAGATCAGAACCTCATAAATGGTTATTCATGTCTTTAGGAAGGTGTGAGTCATAGCGCGCTCGTGATTAGCTAGGTGTGAGTGTGCTCGTGCTCTCGCCCGCAACAGCCGACGTTGTGAATACAGTACCTAACAGTGAGTACTCTACGGTTTCCGCTGCCATACTTACAAAATTAAAGGGAATAAGCTAGTCCCAATTAGATTATGACCGGTCACAACGATGTCAATGATATACGAGAAATATAGATTTAAAACACGCAGAAGTACTGGTCTCGACATTGAGTACACAATATTCTACGCAGTGGCCATGTGAAAAAATACTTATGCACCTCCAATTTCTATATTATGCGAACATCAGACAGTGCAAAAATGATGTACACTAATATATATTTTCATTGTGTCAATATACTCTCAAAGATTCATGAGAGACATACAAAAAGGGCTATACTGTCTTGAAAGGAAGGGAACAATACACACATTACATCTCATCGCGGTGCTACAAATATATTGACACAACATGCTTAGTGGACAAAAAAACTAATTCTACCCTTGGCAATAAATTGATACCAATGGCGTGACCTCTCTACAATCCATTTAAAGCACTACCAGATACATTGAATGCGCCACAATTTATCTCTTATTCCACTGTGCGAGTCAATAAAATCACAGATCACTTTGCCACCCATGAGTGTAACAGTGACCATAAAAAGCCCAAACCAAGGTACATCTACTAATAAATTAATCTGTGGGTGCCTAAAAAGTGATTCCCACCTGGAAGATCAAGAGAGTAGCACATTAATTTACTCGTTTCGAGGAGGCAAACAAAAAGTTGCACCCTTTATTCGAGAGTCTCTCCGCACAACACATGCAATTCTCAGGCGCTGTAGACGAGCGAAATAATAACCATAGTATGACAAAAATTCATCGTAACATCAGGTTAATCCTGACTACCCTCGCCTACGACTATATGGTCAAATCAACGCTTCACAAAAACCCTTTCCCTATGAAGGTCACACTCTGCTTGCACTAAAAAAACTTAAATGATATTTCTCTCAAAAATTACAATACATTTAAAAGGACAACGCTCTTGACAAAGTCTTAGCTGTGTTACCAATCATACCAAACTAGGCGTTTCGTCAAAACATCAATTTACTTCGGTGGGACCTAATTAGATTTCCATTACCAATTAGAGTACTACAGTTCGCAAAGAGGTATCAGAGTTACGGAGCACACAAATAAAAAGCTTAGTTGAACAGGAGTCCTAAATAGCATTTAAACCGTTTTCACAGAGCGCCCCAAAAAAAAGCTTCAAAGGCTCAGTCGATCATATTGCAATAAACTCTCTGGCTGCTCTCTCTTACATACGCGTCTAATTAAGGTCCCACAACAAGTTAATAACACCTCACAAATCTAAACAAATGGGGTCAAAACGGGATGAGTAAAATACACCTCAAATTCTTTGCTCGCTCCTCAATAAAAAGCGTATTAAAGGGTCTAGCGTAATAAATTTTCGGTGTCGCAAAACCACCAGGATCTACAAGCGGTGACCGTGTTTCTGAGTTTGGGGCAGGTCTGATACGATATGTATTGTGGGCTTTATCTTGCTCCAAGCTTGAGCGAAGTGGTAATGGTGTTTTTCTCTCTTGGCAGGGTGACACGGAATTCCCCTCCCTGATAACTACTTAAGCTCGCGAGATGATAGGCTAATGCTCCAACAGTCAATTAATCTCATCCGTAGTCAAAACTCAATAACTAATAAAATAAGTAATAATATCTAATACAACAACTATATAAATAATATTTAATAAATACAAAATAACAATAATAACAAAATAATATCTCACTCAGAAATAATTAATATACTAAAAATATAGTCAATCACACGAATTTACAATCCATATAATAAAACATTATATATTCCATTTATATAGTACTACTACTAACATTATGACATCAATTTTAAATAACGCACAGCTTAATTTATATAGCATATATATGGATATGATCCTATCTAAATAATGAATGTTAAAGATCAACTAATTATTACATACTTCACGGCCTCTCCAACAGAAAACAAACTACTGAATCAACGACTATCGATTAATGCCACAAGTGGTACACTTTCAGCCTAATCCATCTATTTAAGCCTCACTGGTGCTTAGAATCTAAATTTGTTACAATATCTTCAATTTATTTTAACCATAATAATAGCAAAATTTCCATAGAAATATTTGAATAAACTATATTTATATACGCCTAACACCTACACATTTACTAGTAGCATTTATTCTATCTCTTTCTAGTCTAGAAAAAGAGGTTATGATCTTTAAAATGATCAATTTTAACAGTCCCACTTTATAACCGATTCTCCAGTGTCAGATCGCACCTCTGCTTTAACTATGTTAAAAAAAAAAAAAAGAGGGTACATAAACAGAAATTATAAAACGCTCGTTCTTTTTATACCTTAACCTAGAATCGAGTATGTTGACCAACATAAAACTTATTTGTCTCTCTAACATAAACCGTACTCTCCTACACCGCCTCCATTTCTCAAATCAGTTATGTCTCTTATTCTTATTTTTTCTTTATATATTGAAAGCCCTCTTAATCCCGATTCGTGTCAAGTCCAAATTAGGCTACAAACTAAATCGTACGATATAATATCAACTACAAATTAATTCTCAAATTTTTTAATATAATAAACTCATAGATTTTTTATTAAATTCATATTAACTATTATAAATTATATATATTTTCATAAAATTCCTTCAAATCCTCCATTATCTACTGCACAAATCTAACCTTATTATAGATATTAATTTTAAGTTTTAAATAATATTTAATAATATCATACATTTACCTATTTAAAACTTATATAATCTTTATTAGTAATTATTCCACGTGCTTTAATGGATAGCTTATATAGTAGTTAAAATATCTTCGTGCTTCCTAGTGAACACACCCTCAACGTCAGCATCCTAAATCTCCTGAGCTCATTTCATATCTCAAAGGATCTATTACCATAGGATAATGTCATATGTTTTCTAGATTCTTCTGTGAGGTTTTGATAGTTCAGAATAGACGCCTATGAGAGTACAAACTGATTTCATTATGTTCTTTTCGCCGTCGCACGTTCGTGTTCACAAGTTGCTCTTGCTGCCTGTGGCGATACCTGATGTATAGTGTCGGTCTCTTAGGATTGTAGAGGTTTGGCTCTTCTCTCTAAGTTGTGTGTGTATGGCTTATATAGAGTAAAAATAATGAGTTACTGTGAAGAACTATAATACCTCCTTTATTTATGAAATTAGTTTGCGCTCCGCTTCAATTATTAAATGGGGTCTCATATTAGCGGAGGATGAAGTATAGGGAGAAAATGTTATGTTCTGATGATTAGAACAATAACTCATGAAATATAAAATTTATTTGTGAGTATATTTCTTAATTTTAAGTATAATGCACCCGTTGTTTTACTCAAGGTTGGAGATTACTGAAAATATTTGTATTCATTATGCATAGACTGTATTTTAAACTGATTTTAAACAGTATTTAAAAATGTTTTTACAATAGTGAAAAATGATTATATTACCCTAAGTACTACATAAGCATAGCATTTTATTATACTATAGTATATATAAGTTATGTTATATATAAGTTATATAATATCTATGATATTATATATATAGTGATAAATATCGTTTTATTAAGTTTAATATATAATAATAATTATGTAATGTGTTAGTATGTATTATGTTTGGAAGTGGGTAATAATATAATGTATGTGATATATTTAAGAAAAGATTGTAAAAATATATTGATGAAAACCATTATCATAGTGTTTCTGGAACATGTGTTTTTCTTTTCCATTTCCAGGGGATGGTATAAATATATATATATGATTATAGTAGGATATATATATACGAGAAATGTTGATAATGGTAATTGTTTGAAGTTGTGTTTTTAGTTTATTTGGTGTAAATAAGATAATTGTTGTAATCATATCCTCAAGTGATTGTCGATGGGTTATAAGTTAATATTTTAGATTATCTGAAGAACTCTCTCGTTGATTGTAATTGACTGTGATCCACTTTCCTTCCACCCTGTAATAAGTTTCCTTCATCATCTGATTGCAGGCTTTGTTTGTTATGTCGTTTATGGTAAGTTTCTATAATGTTGTTTTGATTCAGAAAGATATGATATAATATATATTATATAGGTGTAGCCAAGTTGTAAAGAGAGGCTTTAATCTCACTAATTTTCCTTCCATTTCCTCTATATTGTAGATATTATAAACTGTGGTGGATGTGCTCTATTATTGTTATGTAAAAGCTCTCTGCCTAATAGAGCAATTAAGTCTATTATGGATTTACTAATTTTCATTGTTTATTGCAGTAGTGAATAATTATGATTTTTGCTGTGTGTATTTTATAATAAGGTGACGATGACCGATTCAAGTGATTAACTTCATTAAGATTATTGGAGTGAAGTTTTGTTGAAGGAGTAGTTATATATGGCTCATAATTGATTTGATTTAAGTGATAGACTATGCGGGTAATGTATCTTATTTATAGGTAGCCAATATATATAAAGTTTTAGGCGGTCGGTTAGTATTGTCTCGTAATTGAATAGATTTTAGTTATTGTGAAGGTACATACATGATGTTTTACTTAGTTATTAAGCCCATGGTGAGTGAGTTTGAAATAGCGGTATTGGTTGCATTGATAACTTATTAGTCATATAGTTTGAGCTGTAGTGATTTAGGTTCTGGTGGTTGTAAGTTGCTATAGTAATGTCATTCTGAGTATAGGTGTTATGATTGTAATATATGTGTAAGTGATCTGTTTTTATGATTTGTATTGAGATTAGATCCTAGTGAATGGGTATTTAGAATAGGTGTTTGTGAGTGAACACGATTATAATGCCTTGGGGTAACTTCTGTTATATTGATGATTTCTGTCTGATCGATTAATAGTTTATGTATATGAGTATATGTGGTATGGATGCATACGGGATGACTTCTACCACATCGGATGGTTAATTCTCGTCAGATACCATTTAACTTATTAGTAGCTTTAATCGTTTTTGGTGGAATCGTGTTCAGATTGTATTATTGTTCTTTAGTTGGATGGTGATGTATGCGTCATAGTTACTACTGCGGTCGATATATGTTCGGTACAACGTCGTCTTGGGTATGGAATTTGTTTTAGTTGATTGTTACGTTTAATAATTGGCTTATGAGATTATTGTGAATTTTGTGAGAATTGTGTTGACCCTTCGACCCTCGCACGGTATGTCACTGTGTCGTGAAAATCGGAGTTGTACGTGCCTGCTACGGTTTGTCCTTATCTCATACTCCGTGTCTCGCGCACCAGGTCTCCTCTAGAGTATTAGGTTGGTGGAATGATGTGTGGGCTAGATCCTCGTCTGTTTTTTGTTTAGTAAGGGCCATCAAGCCAAAATATTACCATCTGTGAGTAGTTCATATGTGTGCAATCCGAGTAGGTTACGATCAAGCCAGTGAGAACATTGGGATTCGGTATTAATTTTATGAACAAGACCACCTTGGGTATGTGATGTGATGTTACTCTAATTCTCTAGAGTTTTTTAGCTTTGGTGATAGTTAATTTCAATAATGCTTTTTTTCCAATGAGATTAGGTATATGGAGGAATATGAGATATATTTAATGAGGTTATTGATTGGAACTTTTATTATCAATTTATTTTTTGATGGTGCTAAATTTAAGAAAAGCTTAGTTATATTTCTACCACATGAAGATTGTTTGTTTTGAAAAGTTTATGTCTTCGGGCCCAGGTAATAACACTAAATATGGCATCGCTAAGGAGTTTGTGACAGTGAAGTGAGGTTTTTAGATAAGATAAAGAAACGGATCTCTCGGCTCTGTGTTAGATTAGTGTCTGTGAATGTTTCCGGCTCGGTTGAGTTCTTATTTCTTGTAAAGCTTTTTGGATGCATTTACTTGCCTGATTGTCTGTCGGGTGTAGTGGGTATTTTCTGTACATCGCTTGCGAAGTAAGTACGAGAAATGTCTTGCGTGTGCTTGTTGTTTGCTGTTTGTGGTGTGTGTGTCTTTGTGCTCCTCGCTGGTTTTGTGGTGTTGTTCTGTGTCTTTTCCTTTGGCCTCCGAATTGTTTGTGTCTCTGGCTGTTTTGTCGTTTTCGTGTTTTTCGTCGCGTCGTCCGATTGTTTGTGTTTTTATGTGTATTGATGCGTTTGTTGTTAGTTGTGCTTGCGACTGGCTGGTTTGGCTATGGCGAACTCTCGTGTGCCCCTCTGTGTGTCTTGGTAATGGTTGGTGAGTTTTCAGAATGGCATTTTTTGTTTTCTACATTCTTGTGACGTATTTTCGATGTGTTCAGTATCTGTTCTTGGTGAGGCAGAAGGATTTGGAAGTTTGTGAGAATGTGTGTTATGTTCGTTTATAGTATTTTTTACCGGATATGGAGAGTAAGAGTTTATGGTGCGTTAATCTGTGCTGTTTTGCTTGAGTGATCGTGCGGTCATTATATATATGAGTGAGTTGAGAACTTGGCGTTTGAGGAAGATATCTGGAGTTGTTCTATTTTTCTATAGTTTGGGTTGGCTTGTGCTATCTTGTTTTGATGGATCCTCTGGATACATTTAGGATTTCTCCTACGCGCTGCTTTTGGCGCAGTTAGTGAAATGAGAGTTGTTGTTAAGCTTTGTTGAGCCTCTGAGTGTTTGATGCGTTTGGGATTTTAGGTCGATGCTCATGTTGTTGCTATATTAGTTGAGTAGTGAATTGTGTGTCCTGTCTGCTTTTTTTGTAGTTTTTTTGTTATGTTTTACTGTCACTTCATTTTAGATATATTGGTTGTTAACATTTTGGTTAATTTTTGTGATGATTGGGAGGTGTAGATTTTAATCGTTTGTTTTGTGTTGGACCAGTGGTTTTATGTAAATGTTGTGGTTATAATTATTCGTATGTGTGCATAGTAAGTTTAGGATAGCTGAGTGGGTTATATGATTTGATGATGGATATGTGCATGATTCTCGGGTGGTACGAGCGGTTTTGTCTTTTCTGGCGTGCTTTTCTGTTTGCTTGTTATTGAGCGAAATTGCTTAGTTCTCAAGGTTGTTGACTATAAAGATGGTGCCCTCTTTGGTGGTTTGGCTTCTTAGAGAGGGTTGTACTCTCACCCTGTTAGGAGTGTGGTGGGGCCTCCTTAACCGCTCGCCATAACCCACTGTATGGAGGGTGGTTACCGAGCCGCCACACCCTCTAAAAGTAGAATTGCGGGATGAGGTTTGGATTGTTAAATTTCTGAGGTGTTTCCGTAAAAAGGCGCGCAGTGTAAATGGTGAATGTTGGGCGGTGGATTTTGATGGGAGACAAATGCTCTCCATAATTAGAGTGTGGTGTGCGTTTTATTATCATTCGTAAGCATAGATAGGAATTCATTATGGTAAAGAGATAGATGATGTTGGTATGGCCGTAGTGCACACGCTCTCTGTGGAATAAACGTTGGAGTGTGTTCGTATTGATAGTGAGGTTGGGAGCTAAAGGTCGCTGAGCATAGCTGGTAGTAGTTCGCATAGTGTATAGGCGCCGGGTGGTTCTGGGGTGGCCTGTTTTATAGTGTTCAATTTAATTTACGTCCTAAAAAAATGTATAGTTTCTGGATGTTTTTCCCCCCATACCCATCTTTTATATAACAAGAACATCATGTGTTTGTGTTGTGGTGACTAATAGATAGGATCTCTTCTATTCTTTCTATTATTTATTTGTGAGCTGTTGTAGATCCGTTGTGTTGTTGATTTATTCTCTCCCAAAATTGATTATCCCTGTGCGGAAGTTGTTTATGATGATATATGTTGAGTCTGTCAGTTTTTTTTACCATATCCCTGAGGTGTATGTAAACGTTGCGCTTTTTGCATTACAATCAAAATGGACTTTGAAAATGAGAAGTAACAGGATAAGGAGTTGTGTCTGTGTTGTAAGTTAAAGAGAGCCACCACCACGCTCGTTGGATGTATGAATTGTTGATACGTAATTGCAGAGTTTATGCGCAGAACTCGTGGTCTATAAATCTAATAAAAAGCAGTACTAACGTTGAGGCGCACATAATAGAGACCTATGGTGAGTAACCACAGTGTACCAGGGAGTGGCGAGAGGAATAAGATTGTTCTAGGGGTCGACTCATTGCGTATATGTAGGTATGGGCTGAGTCATTAATCCGGAAAAGCTTAGTCTCAAGTATTGAAGCAGTGAGAGGAGAAAATATAAATAAAGGAAAGGAAGTAACTTAAGAGTTGAGTAGAGAGCGCTTAGCGATGACTGTGGAAATTCTCCGGAAGCGGCTGACTCGGCTCCGATAACAATGCGCTGTCGCTTGGTCTAGTCACTCGAGCTTTTCTATCGTGGGCGTGAAGAGGGTGGGTGAAGAGACGGTTTTGAGAAGATCCCACCTTCTGGTCTGATAAGGAATCTTGCGCTGTGACTTTCTTGCAAGTCATCTCTCTACACAGCTTTATTGATAGTATTTATATATATTATAAGTTTATATAGATTGAATATATAACTCTGAGTTGACTAAGACAATTCTACCTATAGGTGTATTTGTAATATATAGTTATTATATTTTATATTTATAAATAATGTCCCTGTTCAAATATATGTATATATATTATACGCGAATATATATTTTTTATACTAATATAATATTAAGTTGTTTAATTTTATGTAAGTTATTTTATAGATTAATATATTATATTAATTATTATGGAGTATATATAACATGAAACATAGCTTTAGTTATATATATATAATTATTACCGTTAATAATAGTAATAGTAATCAAATTTTAGAAAATAATGGTTTCAAAAAATTAAAAAAAGTAAGAGAGATTTGTTTAAAAATAATTAAATAAAATATATATAATATATAATAATTAATATAAATATATAAATAATTTCTTATTCTTTAATGTCTTTAATCTTTAATGCATTCTTAATCCATATCACTACTATCACTATTTAATAATATTAATGGCAATAATGGTTATATACATATTATACCCGCTCAAAGAGTCATTAATAAATCAGCCCTCATATACACCCTTCTTGATTTAGATTCTCATATAATTATCTATTTGATTAATTTAAAATATATTTGAGATATATTTTATTGTATAATAATAATTGTAATAGTCATTTGTTATAATTCTATAATAATCCAGTATTAATAATCATCTAATTACATATCAACCTCCATGCAACTCGCCAAACCTGTGCAGAACTCGTTAATATATATCTATTTTATACTTATTGATATCTATATTGGAACAATGTATTACTTATTGATCTATTAATTCATATTTTGTTATATTTATATTCATATTATTCAAATAGGATAAATTTTTTTAGTAAATATTGTCATGTAGTGTTATTACATATTATATAATCACTTAAATAGTGCCTCACATAGTATAATCTCAGTTATTATATAAGATCAGAGACTACTCAATTCAATTCGATCCTACTTCTTACCTAGATCTATCGTGAAGATTACTCGCGTGATTCCTGGAATTGTGATGTCCTTTACTCGAATATGAAGGCCAATAATTTTGTAGTTGAATATTATTAGAGTCACTCATATTTATTTGAGATGAGTGTAATATAATATCAACGAGTGTGTATGTTTAAAATATTTTTTTGTATTTTTATACCTCTATTACACCTAAAATCAAAAGTTACTTTTTTAGAAACATCAATCATGTTAGTCTATTTGTATCAATCAAACTGAAATCAAAATACGAAACTGCTGGGTCATTGTCGACTTAATATCAAATAGCATAACTCCCCACCCCACTCACGATCTATTGATCTAATAATGATTTCATGCACATTTTAAGTATCACCTTTTGTATAATTATAGTTAAACATAATCATCAATTAAACACACATAAATTCTTTATACACTGTAATCAACGAATATATGCTAACTTATAAACAAAGTTTTATACACATTAATTAAGCTTAACATAATACATCATCATAGATATCCTTAAATATAAATGATATTATTATAATATGATATATTAAGTGTAATTCAATAAAAATAACACACAAATAGATAAATATTGATCCATAAAAATATAAGTAACCCTAATATTATAATAATACAAAGATATAATAATACAAATTCATTATAAATAACTAACGAATTTCTAAACTTGTTAAAATATGTATAACATATGTCCCACACATTTTATTTAAATAATAGAGTTATATATTATTATAATGAGGATTATTATTATTATAACATTAGTACTATTATAAAACGTAACCCCAAACGTATTAAACCATAATAGCACATTTTGCACACCATTAGCTCATAAGCAGTATAATAAAATTACCCCTTTACCTTGTCAAATAAATATTAGATCTCAACAATAATGATTGAGTGTTAAATATTATAAGAGTACAATATATAGAATTAATACTAATAAAGTATATAGGAGGTATAGATGAGGTAATAATATATTTATAATACAAAATAAGGATTAGCAACAACATAATTATTTATGGTATAATGTAAATATGGATATAGTATGTAATATAACTGTATAATTCAACGAATATATACTATATATCTATAATATATACGTAAATATAAATTTCCATATTCCCAAATAAATATAGTATACCTAAAAAAATATTATTATAATAATTACAAATATATATATATCTACAAAAAACTACTAAGTAGCTACAGGGAAAAGGAAAAATACATTGTGGTACAATTTCTTGCAATAAAAATCTACCTTTATTGGTGTTGGTAAAACAAATAAGATAAAAAACAAAAAAAAATAATAAAAAAAAAAAAAAAAAAAAAAAAAAAAAAAATACATCAACACTCATACAACTGGAAGAAAGATGACAGGGAGATGATTGAATAAATTATCAGTTTTTTGTAATACCTTGTTATGTGATAATAATTTTTGCCTTAGCAAGAAATGACAAGAAAGAAAAACAATGAACACACAAAAAACAATAAAAACAATGAAGTCTTTTATTTTTCGGTATAACGGTAACGCGGGAGGCTTGAGCTTGTGAAGCAGAATGGTGGATTACCCACTTACAATCAGACCTCAAGAACGTGAGGTACTATAAAATAATTGAGTGCATTCCATAAAACAGTATACCATTATTATCATATCTTTAATACAAGCATATTTACTTCTAAATTCATTAATATTATATAACGAATATAAATCTAACTCAATTAGAACTAACATATAGTATACATTTGAGCAAAAGAAATTTATTCATAACTTGTTACAGGTTTATATCCATATTAATAAATATATTATATTATCTAATACTCAGTATCAAAGCCAACGGTTATGTAATAATTTGCTTATAACACTTGGATTATATAACTGATATATAAACACGTTTTTATATACATTATATATTTATATAATCATATATATAAGTAATAATATATATTTAATCTAAATAAAATTAAATATTTATACATACTTATACCTATAAATATTTATAATAATCTTGTCATATCTATATATATATAACCACTAACATTAATTTATTTAAATAATAATGTAGAAATATAAAAGATAAAAATAGCAAAGTTTATAGTATATATATATCCAAACATTAATAACTAATTAAAATAAAATACATAAAGTTTTATATATAATCTAAAACATATACTAAATTATAAATTTTAATTGTATATAAAAAATTATTACATAATATAATAATGTAATATATAGAGTTTATATTATATAACTATGATGAACAATCTTCTGATGTAATAATACAGTAATATATTCTCAACGCTTGAGACATATCATAATACACTATAACTCTCCCACCACCGCTCCTCGCAACTCTCAGTCACCTCATCTCCTCGATATAAAATATTTGTAAAGGTTAACCTTACACGGTGTCCAAAGCACTATGTTCCGGTGATCTCTCGAGCTCGAACTGAGTATTAGTTGTTTAGAAACAAGTCGAGAGAGTGGGGAACTGCTAGCTCATTTACCTATACCCGTAGTGGAAGGTCTCGGGCAGTGAAACTCACCTTCTCTCTGACACCGAGATTACCAAAGAGCGGGATTTCGGACACACCTACCACTTGAGGATGACGCGGGGAAAAATAATAGAATAACCTACCACTCGTTATGATTCGTGCCACGGTAAAGGCCTCTGACTACATAACGCAGACACGCCGTAATGAACTCTCCTAGCGCCGTTCGTGGTAGACGTGACTGTTGTTTTCACATTAATAAAGATGCTCCCACTAAAATAGGCAATTATCAAACTAAGTATAAATTTTGAGCACTTCATAACATTCACCTGGATAGATTTCCTATTTCTACACTTTATGAGCTGTACGGAAAACTTTGGTAATTTTAAACTAACTACAAATACAAAACAAAACAAAGAATTTCTCACTAATAAGCTTGTCAATAATTATGTTTAACGTGTAAGTAACGAATAGTTTAACAAGAATTATCTTCTAATAATCGGACTGTTTCATACTACAAATACTTAAAAACTATAATTATCTATTCCACACATATAATTCTTGCATCTACGCATCAGTCCTTTTTTTTCAAGTCATTTATCTCCAGTGAATCATCACATCAATCCAGTATGTAATTATTTCCTTTTCCTTTTAATGTTAAAAATAATATTGATACCCACTTCATAATTAGTTTATTTATTTTTTATTGGAGTTGTATATTTTTTTTTTTTTTATATGTTCCTGTCTATTTTTTCCTAATGTACTTTAATTGCCTTCATTTTTCTGATTGTATCGGCTTGAGGTGGCGTATAAATATATTGTTTTAGTTCTTTTTTTTTTTACATTTTCGCCTAAAACATAATAAATATCCCTCACCACTAGGTCACATCTAACATAGTAATAGATATATTTAATTATTACATTCTTGGATAAAATAACTAATAAAAACATGTATTATCTGTTATTTTACTAAAAATATAGTTCAGGTTTTCATCTACGATGGTTAAAAGCTCGCCAACGTTTCATAGTATAGTCTAAAACACTAGCACTTAACTAATAATCAGCCTCCAATTTAAAATCTAATAATAATATTATAAGATATTTCCAACCTCAAATGGATATTTATACCATAATTCGATGTTGATTTTAAATAATAAATTGACCTATGGAAGTTAATAAGTACGTTCTATTGTTAAATAAGTTAAAGATTTTATTCTTATCAAAATAAGTTTTCATGTTTTAAGAATTTTGAGATATGCAATTTTGAATTTTTAACAAAATGGTCCTTACTACCTTTAAAATGTCATATTACATTATTTTATTTTCCTCACTAAAGTCTATATTGATATTTAACGCCGCGTAATGATTAATGATCCTAGGGAATAGCTATGATAATTATTGGTGTGTCAAATTAATTTACAATCGAGTGCTGTACATATGTATTTAAAATCTACATAGATGTATATACCAGTATTGATTATATATAGACAATGTGTATTAATTAATAAGAAAAACTAAGGAAAGGGTCTGCACTACACGATAATAAATAAATGTGCTTTACCATGAAGCCGCTGAAAGATATCCTTTAAATCAGGATTGGCATTAAAAAACTCACCTAACCCCCCCCCAAAAAAAAAGCCTACCTAATAAAACCAAAAAAGCCCAGCTGAAAGGTTTTTTGGTTCTTAGCTATTATTTTCAACAATTTGAGATATATTTTTAAACAGTGCTAATATGTATTTATAACTATGTTATGCTTCATTATTAGTGAGCGTTGTTGCATTTATTCAAGATTTTTACTGATATACCTTTAAATATTTGAAATAAATGAGAATGAAAAATATATTTTTTAAATTTAATACAAAAGTACAAATGAGCTATCTTTAAATTTTATTGACTAGAAGATAATAGCTAGATTCCATTATTAGAATTACTAAATAAAATTTTCAGTAAATAAAAAAGTAAAAATTCTTTCCTCTTGGTTAAAAATTCTTTCCTTCTTTGGTTATAAATTTGTTGAAAATATTTTGAATTCCTAATATTTTATAAATTTATATAGTATGCAATAAATAAATCTAATTTATAACATTGGTTGAATTAAGTCAGTGAATGAATCATACTTTTCCAATTTTTATTTCACATTAGTAACTATCTGGCTGTCTAACCTGTCTTAGATATTATATATCCTTAAAAGTTTTTGAGCTTTTTCTGACCCAAGTCTATTTCGAACTTTTGACCAAACGAGATCAAAAGTAGAGAAAACTCTGAGTTTGCTTCAGTGTGCCTTACTCATTTTTTTTAATAAAGTTACTATATACATATACTTACTATTTTTTTGTTTTTCAAATCTCCTCCTAATTTTACCCAAGTACCATAAACCCAGACCTGTGGGTTAGGGGATATATAAAGTGTAAGCCTACCAAGTTTCTAGTAGGTAACTACTGAGAGCTATTGGTAGCTAACTTACTAGCTTTCCAGAGCCTCAAACTATGATATCGACAATGTTCGAAGTTTAAAAAATATATATTTAAATATATTACCTATTTACTTTACTTAGATAGTCCTGTTATGTCATAACTATCAATAACCTGTAACAAATAGCAGCAATACCATTTATCTTTACAAGTTTTGTCAATTAGCAATGACACTCATTCAGCAGTGGGAATTGGACAATGTTACATTACCAAATTATATGTTTAATTTGTAAATTGTATACCTTATTTATTAATTATATTTGTCAAATTATACTGAAATAACATTACAAAAAGAAAATTCAATTATTGATCATTTTAGTTTTTCCTCAAAAATAGAAATTTTAAAAAAGCTCAAAAAAGCCCAATAAAACCCAAAAAGCCAAAAAAAAAAAAAAAACTACTGGGCTGGTTTTTTTTGGGGGGTCCAACCCCGGTTTTTTTCAAAAGTTGGGTCATTATTGTCCGTCATATGTATCTAAAACTATTAATGCTACAGTAAAACGGAGTACATTTTTGGAATCAGCGTAAAGAGGTAGTACTGAAACACTTTTAAAAAAAAAATAAAACGATTTTAAAAAAGTTAATAAAATGTGTAGAAGAGTAATTTTAAACTTATTTTAATTAACGTGTTCTTACCGTTGCTCTTTAAATAATGGGTGGTGTTTAAACTAAAGAATACCTAAGGTATACTGCCCTGATGGCGGAGTCGCGGGGTCTCGGTCACATGGGGTAGGATTATTTCCTCCGGGAGGGTCTCCCGAACCCCTGCTCTTTGGTATTTGGGTGTCGTGTGGGTTCCTCCGTCCCTACGGGGTAGCGGAAAACATCCCTATGTTCCCCGTCGGCTCGGTCGTTTTGGACCCCAAGTGCCATATATATATATGCAGGTATATATATATATATATATATATATATATATATATATATATATATATATATATATATATATATATATATATATATATATATATATATATATATATATATATATATATATATATATATTTAATTTTGTGCACGTGAAAGAGATTTTGCGATTCAGACCCCGTTACAAATTTATGACCCCGTTATAATGAACTGTTTTTAGAGATTGCAGATTTTTTGATAGAATTTATCATTTAACACGAACATATTAATTGTTATTTATTACTCATTTATTACATTAATTATACGTTTCAGGGCTACCATTTTACGCTGATTCCGAAAATGTATTCCTTTACTGTAGTATTAATAGTTTTTAAGATACATATGACGGACAATGGAAACGCTGGCTCAAACCTTGTATTAAATACCTAAATAGTAAATTCAATTTCTTTTAGCATATACTGAACAGACCAAATACTATGATGAGAAATCAAATGGTTTTGTCCTATTACTGTTGTCTCAAACAAAGACCTTGTTGTTGAGTTCTCAAAAAATTTTCAGAATTCGAGTAGCTGTTTTTCAAGCTTGTTGAAGACTCAGCCTCCTTCAGATCTTCTTCAGAAATTGCAAGTGACTCTTGGGATTAAAATTTAAAAGAAGAGGTTTCTTTTTCGCATTGCTGATATACAAAATACAATTAAGCTTTAATTATAAGATTTAATTCAACGAAGAGTGTATCAATCTATAAATAAAATACAAAATAAAAAAAAAATAAAAACTAAGAATATAGCGAAACGTAAATCAGAAACTTGGGAAAGAAAATGATAGAGTTTTCTACGCTTCACACTGTTTATTTAGCTAAAACTGGTAATTTAATATGCTTGTTTTAACTAAATGGAAAGTGAAATGGAAAGTGCGGAAACGTGCTGGAAATGTTTATTTCCGAACATTTCAGTTCGGATCTAGAAACCTTTAATAAAAAATAATTTAGTTTTATAGTATTAAAGTTGACTTTTTAGGAAGTATGAAAATCTTGAAATTAAAAAGTTTTAGTAAGAAGTTTTTGCCTTAATATGTTTATATACCCTTATCAAATTTTTCAGGGAAAACTGAGAAAGTCAAAAGTAAATGGAATCTAAATCCATAATATCTAAATTTTAAAATGTCTATTACACCTTTGACATTAGTATATTACCTATCAAAGGCCCGACAATAACTCCTCCTAAACCGGTACAAAGTCCTGAAACTCCAAATACAGCTGGAAACATTTCTGCTCCCATCACTTTTATCATAACTGTTGCGATTGCAGCAAAGACTAATCCAACTCCAAATCCCCAACAGCAACTGAAGATTATGAAAAGTTTGATGCTAATGAGAATGCTGAAAAAAATGCGCCATTTCAATTTACTTTATAATATTTAAGCTAGGAAATAAATGAATGATAGCTTTGAGTTTTACTATTATGATGTATGTCAATTTAAAATGCCCTTTAATATATATATATATATATATATATATTTATATATATTATATATATAAAAGAGATATATTTTTTTATATATATATATATATATATATATATATATATATATATATATATATATATATATATATATATATATATATATATATTCCGCAGCTTACCTATCGTGAAAGATCCTATTATAAAAAGACCAAACATTAAGCCATATATTACATTAAAAAATTTCCTGTCTGACAGCACAGACATCAATACACGTCCAAGAACGCTACCCACAGAAGCAAGCGAGGAAATCCAAGAAGCAATTTCTAGAGAATAACCAGCATCGGTGATCACAAAAGGAATCCATATTAAAAAATTACTAAATCCAACATAAAAGAAAAAGTAGGACAAAGCAATAAAATTAACTCTCATGTATTTTAGTGATTTTAAGTTGTTAAAAGTGGATTTTAAAATCTTCAAAATTTTTTGAGCTAAAGTTTCTTTTATGAAGGTGACTTCCATTGTGTCATTTTTGTTTTCATTGGTGATCTTGTTTTCTGTATTCTCTGGGGATATCGTATCAACTGTTTCTTTACCATCAGTTTCCTTTGAGTGACCGTTCAATATTACTAGGTCTTTTGAAAGTTTTTCAGCCACTGAAAGAGTTTTCAAAGGTTTCATATGCAACTGTACTGGTTGATAAAGCATTGCACCAACACATTGATTCAGAAGAATTGCTCCAAAAATCATGGATGCACCAGTGTAGCCATAGTGTTCAATCAAATAATTTGCTGTAACAGGAGCTAAAAATATACTTATAGAACCTCCGACCGATGTTATCCCTAATGCAAGCCCTAAATTCTTCTTGAAATAAGCTGAAACAACTATATAACTGAGTGCATAAATTATAGCTCCTCCAATCCCTGAAAATCAAAGAGAAAACGATGTTGTTGTTTTTTGTTTCTTATTTTCTTGTCATTTTTACAATATTACATATTATATTTTTACTTTGTTATGATTATTCGAAAGCGTTTCACGATAAATGCGAAACGGTTCCATCTGAAACTGAACGAAGCGTTG
>JABUQX010139031.1:12500-33048 GCA_015478945.1 Trachelipus rathkii | reverse complement strand
TTAAACACGTTAAAAAAAGCAGTGGTAATTACTAGTTTAGTTTAATTACAAAACTAAATGTGGATGAATAAAATATGTGGTAAAAATTGCATTAAACATGTGTCTTGTAAGCTTAAGATTCCTATATATATATAATATTTTTTACCATATATTTAATATTTTTATAATATATTATTATAAATTTTTATAATAATAATATTTTTACCATAATTTATGAAAAGTGTCACCACCAAATTTCAGGATAAATTTATTGTACAGAGACACATAAATGATGAATAAAATAATATAAACATTGTACCAACACGAGAAGTCAAACAAAGTAATAAATGATAATACTAATATATAATATATATATATATATTATATAGTATATAAATATATATATATAATATATAATAGTATATATTATATATATATATATATATATATATATATATATACCGTATAAAGTTCTATATAATATATATATATATATATAGTATATTAATATATATATATATATTATAGATATATATATTAATATATATATATATATATAATATATATATTATAATACATCATTATATATATATATATATTATATAGATATATATATATATACCGGTATATAATTTTTCAAATTATTTTGAATATTTTCCCCAACGAGGAAGAACCTACATAATTCACTATCCGTTATCCGGCCGGATAACAATATATCCGGCCGAATACCGGATAGTCAAAAACTTGCCGGATAGGCCGGATACCGGATAGTTTCCGGATATTCGGCCCATCCCTACCAAGAATGTTTGTTATTCACAAGAGAGACGTTAGAGCCGTCGAAGAAATAGGAAAGTTGGGAGTGTCTTTGAGAGGGAGATGAAGAGAAGTTGGTTTTTAAAGAGGTGAATTTTACAAGGTTGCGGTGACCCCAGCGGGAAACCCATGTTCCAGATCGAAAGATACTGAATTTCATAATGAAGACGAAGACACTGTAGAAGCAAAGGAGGAGCAGATTTGAAGTGAGTAGAAGAGATGGAGGTTGGTCATCTGCATAAGAGTGAACAGAGTTGGAAGTACAGCTGAGGAGATCGTTGATGAAAAGTAGGAATAAAGTTGGAGATAGAACGGAAGGAACCTTGCGGAATACCACAATTAACAGGAAAGGAGGAAGAGTCGCTCCATCAACGAGTGTTGATATAGAGCGATCGGGGAGAAAACTAGACAAGAGTAAGCAAACAGAAGGAGGAAACCCAGGAAGGGAGCTTAAGAGGAGCAGTGACGCGTGCCAAATCCGGTCAAAAGCTTTGGATATGTCAAGCGCCACCGAGCAAGACTCCTCGTGAGTACGTCGACCAGTTGCCTGAGACGACGAAATCCTACTCTTATATTAAATAAGGAAATAAGATTCCAGATGACCCAGGAAATGTTAATTTTCGTATAGTTCAAATGATGTAGGATAGAGATAAATTGAAGAACTATAGGGCGATAGTTGAAGGATCAGAACGGCTACCTTTTTTCGGATCGGTTGGTTAGACATGTGCGCGCTTCCAGCACTGAGGAAAAGTATAGTATTAAGACATAGAGAGCAGAGTTGAACGAGCAGGCCCAGCCAAGCACATCTCCTCAAACTCGGGGAGGAATGCCATTCTGGCCACTAGCCTTCCTGACGGTCATAGATCTCAGATCCCATGCACACTATCATGTGTAATTACACAGGTAAAGACATGGAAACCTGAGAGGAGAAGGAGCATGATGGAGGGAGGCCAGAATCGTCCAGGGTTAGAATTAGTGAAAAAGCCGAAGAGATTGCCTTTTGCAGAAGGTGATTAGCAACATAACCGTCATAGCGAAATAGGGGAGAAAGGAAAAATTAGCAAAAGTGTTAGAGATGTTTTGCAATGGGCCAGAAATTTTTATCTTTAGGCAGAACCAAGCAGGTTGTCGCACTTTCTTTTAGTGGAAGTGCGCTTTGCCTGTCGAATAGTATCCCTGTAACGATTCCGAGAGAATGAAAATGTAGTAAGAGTAATAGGAAAATGAGAGTTTTTCCATGCCGATACGCAATGTCTCTCTCCTTAATGGCGCGAGAACAAGCTCCATCGAACATGGATTTGGGAAAAAAAAGATTTAGTTGAAGATGGAATGAACCTGCTCATCCCATCGGCTAATTACGGCCCCCACCTTTTCAGCTGTGACCGAGCATCCCGAGTCAAAGCAGATTCATTCCAAGAAGTAGTTAGCCAGAAAAAACAACGCAATTCCCCCAATTAGCCCCGATTAAAGTGCCAGATATTACGTTTAGGCATGGTGGAGCTGCTGGAGAAAAAGTCTTATAATTAAGAGCTACAAGATTGACCACAGAGTTAAAGGAGGAGAAATGGTGTATTAAAACGAGAAGGAGAGTGTTGAAACATAAGTCCAGAATTTGGTTAGACGATCTGAATATGTGTAGGTCTAATTAACTGTTCCCAGATCGTTGAGAATACTGAATGTTTTGGGCTCCCTCCCCGCCTGCATCAGTGAGAGAGGAGCCACCACTCAGTAGTGGTGATACGGAAATCCCCTAAAGAGGTTCTCAGCATTTGATGGGAGGATAACAGTCTCAATGAGAAGTAGTAATAGTAAAAAAAAGTGAAAATCTGTTCCATTAGGGGAGCAGTAGCAGAAACACAAGATAATGATAGTAGTAGGGAGAAAGTTTTTAGCCACAGAACATCGAAATTAGGAGATTCAAGATTTTTGAGACGGCTTACAGAGGTTATTTTATATAGGCACAGGCACCACCATTTAGACGGAAATTATAGAAGAAATTATAGTAGAGAATTAAGTTTATTTGAAAAAGAATCCCTAGCCAGCTGGGTCTCAGACAATAATAAAATGTTAGGTTGAGCTACACTTGCCTATGAGGATGGTGTTCGAGTTCGAGTCTGAACAGTGACTGGATGACGTCACCTTTTTGATCTCGCATTTAATGTTAGTCCTGCGGGTGGGGCGAATGGCGTCAGAATATGGTATGCATAAACATAGGTTATATGCACATGACTCAGTAGTATAAAATGACAAGTGATGACCACTCACCAAAGAGGCCCCAGAGGGTTCGGGAGGCCCGTGAAACCTTCCGACAGAGCACAAGAGCAGCCTGAGAAACAATCATTACCGCTACGACCCCAAAGACCACCGTGTTCGATGACCACCGTGGAGAGCAAAGTTAAGGCCAAGCACCCAAAGACCAACGGGTTCGATGACCACCGTGGAGAGCAAACGCAAGACAAAGCACAAAAAGACCAACGTGTTCGATGACCACTGTGGAGAGCAAACGTAAGGCAAAGCAGTCACAGCGAGATGGTGGTGAGGGTGCGGGGAGCAGTCACTCAAAGAAGAGCATTGGGGGAAAACAAGTGAAAGGGGATGGTCGTAGAGACCTCCCGACCAAACGAAGACGAGACAAGTTAAAGGGGGTGGGGTAAAGACCTCCATGTTCGATGACAACCGTGGAGAGCGAAGGCGAGGCAGAGCAGTCTCCGAGCGTGGAGAGCAAAGCAGTCACATAGGAAACAGTCACAACAGACACACAGGTCGGCAAAAAGCAGTCATGAAAGACGCTGACATAAGTAATGGACGCGCAAGGTCTTCGACCTTGCGTACACGTACAGGCGTACATAGGGCTCATGAAAGACGCTGACCTAAGTAATGAACGCTTGAAGGTCGCAAGCCCAGTGCCAAGACGACCACAGTCTTGGTCAACAAAAAGAGATTTTGAAGATAGTTCAGCACCCACAAAGAGGGTAAATTTTAGCAAGTTCAACCGCTATAGGAGGGGCAGTAGCACCTTGAGTCCTAGGTACACTCCAGAGAAGGGAGTAGCAAATTTTAAAACCAAATGTAAAGAGTTTAGAGTGAATAAAACTAAAGAAGTACCTAAACGAGGCTCATCAGATGAAGGTAAAAAGGAGATCAGAGGGAAAGGCATTTATACATCCTCTGAGGAAGAGCAGAACTCGTTTGAAGAACCATCCAGCTTGGACGAAGGTTCGGAAGAGGAGGATGAGGCCGAGTATATCAGAGGCAATATACACCAGAGCTGTAAGATAGCTGAAAGGAGTGAGACCTCCAGCGATGATAAAAAGAGTGCCAAGCCTGAAAGGAAGGCGACCCAACGTAAAAAAGAGCATGAAATAAGCGAAAGCGGCTCAGACACCGAGATGGTGCAGTGCACTCAAAAGGAGGGGCAGCTTGCTAAGGGACAGCCTGTCAAGCCTACCAAGCCTGACAAGCCTACCAAGCCTGCCAAAAGGCAACATGCCAAAAAGACTGGTGCTGCTGAATCTTTTTTAGAGAAAGCAAAACGTCGCGCAAGCACGCAGCGAGAATAGTTCCACTATTCAAAGGAACACCTCACGGCAGGGTAACGCACAATATGCAAGATATAGCACCATTGCCGTACAAAATTAATAATATTAGGGACACACAACATAAAAACTTTGTGCCACATCGCACAAGAATATCTGCATACTATATACAGTGCAAGATATTGAGCAATAATGATAAATATTATTGTAATGAGCAAACTTTTCTTGACACCGGCTCATCCCTTAACATTATAAAGTTGTTACACTTTAAGGAGCTAGAAGATAGCTTTGATTTAACCTCCCGTGACATTAAAGTCAATTTAGAGACACAAAGCACAATACAAGTACATGGGTCACTATAAACACCACACTGTAGCCAGGAGTAAACCTTCGAATTTCGCATTGAATTTGCAATTACATTTCCTTTTGAAGGAAATATAAATGCATGATTCTTACGATGGATAATACAACGAATGCCTTTCACAAGTGTTATTTTAAAGATGATAGTAAATCAGGTCTGATAATAGATATGAAAAACCCGGTACCACTGATGGTGGACCGAAAGATGGAATTATCTGCAAAAGTAGCAGACAAGGATTATCCTGAATGGAAATCACAAGCCATATACCGAAAAGGTACGGCTAAGCATCGTCAGCAACGGAGGAGAAACATAAGTCGTCGTAGACCGAAGAAACAATCGGAAAGATGCAGCGGTACCCATGATAGCTATAATAGTTACAACCGTGCCGACTTGAGGCGAAATAACCCGAATCCTGTATGGCAGAATGGTGGAAGATTTAATAAAAACCAGTGCCCAAATAGAAATACTAACTGGTACCAGAAGCCCAATAGAAAATTAACAACACACCCTAATGAAAGAAAATTTATAAATTATGGGAAAAGAAGCTCAGAAAGAGCCATGCATAATAAAAATAAAAGATATAATAATAAAAGAAACTGGCACCAGGGGCGCTTAAATAATAGAAAAATATGGTACTTAAATAATAGAAAAAATAGATATATAAATAATGGAAAAAATTGGTACATAAATAACAGAAAAAATAGATATTTAAATAATAGAAAAAATGGATACAATAATAATAAAGGAAACTGGTTCAAATATAACAGAAGAAATTGGCACAAAAATAATAACTGGCACTCAAAGAACCGCCAATACAATGGAAGAAACTGGTACAGGAACACCAGTAGAAGAAATTATAAGAGACCGAATCAAACACAAGATCGTGATGATTATGAGGAATTAGAAGGCTATGGATACAGCCGAAAGGTCTCGAGAGCTCCAGATTTACCATCAATTCTTGAGGAAGATATAGAGGAAGATTCAGACATCTTGGAGAATGGTTCCGAGATCAGTGAACTGAGTGGTGATAACCACGATGGTATGGAGTACGCGTTTAGAAATGAACAATTTTCAAAGCGCGATGGCAAATTTTCAGATGTAAGCTCACACACTTTGTGGAACAAGAATGAGCACAGCGGACAATCGTCTGGCTACAGTTTAAAGCCTTATGATTTATATAATGAATCTTTTAGGCCTGTCTCATCTGATCAAACCAGACCTTTTGATCATGATGAAGGGAATTATGAATTTAATTCTGAAGAAGATATTGACCACGATTATGATGATAGCTCTGATCGTTGTTACATGTTTAAAGAAAATTTCGCCAAAAGACCCAACAGACACAGTTGGAACAACAAAAATTATTGGAAGAATCATAAAAACGATTCTGAAAATAATTTTATGGTTGATTGTGATAAAGACTGTCGGTTTAAAAGGTACCATTGGAACAGTACCGATAACATGGTACGGCACTGCAACACTCCATCCAAAAATCAACGATACTCACCAAGCTCGCCTAGATATTCAAGATGGTGGAAAGATACTAAGGAACGCGCGCCGAGGTATCCAAATTACGCCAGATCGAATAAAAGGAGAACAAGGAAGGGTAGAAAGGATAGAAGATGGAAGAGTGATGCAACCCGACATGGTCAACGACGGACTTTCACATCAACACAAATTCCATATACACCACACAGTGTACGTGGACCGTTAGTGGTAGGTAAAACGGCTAATACCATGACATCAAACAGAGGTGCATTGAAATGTAACAAGACAAGTAAAGAAACAGATGTGGACTTGGAAGTGTACAGCCAACAAGCATCAAATTCAACAACTACAAGTTTGAAAAACATAGAAATGCATCCCAGGACACATCGAAAGAAAGGAAGAAATAAATATAAAAGGAGATGTGCTCCTGTAAATAAAAAGCTAAATATCTATAAGGAGAAAAGAGAAGATAGAATCCATATATGTTATGCTATATATATATATATATATATATATATATATATATATATTATTATTATTATATGGTAAATATTATATATATATATATATATGTGTTATTGCTATATATATATATATATATATTATATATATATATATATATATTATTATTATTACAGTATAAGATGCAAGTAAGGTTAAGTTATATATATATTATTATATATATATACATATACATATATATATATATTATTAATGATGTACATTACTTCATTTGACGTGTTGATTTGGATTCCAAGGAAAATCAAACTGTATATATATATGTAGCAGGTTTTTCTGTTATGTTACATATATATATATATATATATATATATATATAGTATATATATATATATATATATATATTATTATATATATATGATTTAACAACTACTTTGTCGTAGTGATATATTTGCCTGATAGGAAATTACATAAGTATTGTCACTCATTGTTGAATGCATGAAGAAACATTTGCAAAGATACTTTTTGTTGAGTGGCTCTTGCGAAAGCTGGAGGTCTTGTTTCAGTTAGAACGCCATGGTGTTGCTGACACTTTGAGCGCTCAGATACCATTTGTAGCTGCAACATCTCGTAGCAGGTCGCAAAATTACGATTCAGCGATTCGTGTGATAGATACGCTGATCATTCTTTATATTGCTGATATTGACAGGGTAGCCTGTGTTAGTCCAGCGATCTTTCTTTTCTTGCAAAACTAGGTTCTCAGCCTATATGTTGCGGGGATTAGTTTGAGCTAAGGCGGCAATTTTGAGGTAGCCTTTGCACACATTTTAACGAATGCACACCGCTGGAGGTCTTCAGTTCGTGGCAAGTGATTCGGCGATTTGTGCGAAGAGGGGAGCTTCGCGAGAGCTGCTTAAGAAATAGAGAATGCTTGGGGGAACGAGCAAGAGCTGTTTCACCAACGTGATAGCATGAGAGCTTTAGTGATCGATTCGAGCACACTCCATAAATTGCGTTGTTTAAAGGGCGTTAGTTCCGTTGCAGACAGTGGGGATCCAAGCGAAAGCAGCTGTTACAATGCAAAGGCGCTGTAAAACAGATTACCTTCTCGTTTCTATATTAAATGTCTCATTAATCTCTCATTACAACATAATTCCTTTCATATTTTAATAAGTAAAATATTTAATTTATAAATGCCCTGAGTATGTAATCCCCACTGTCTCCCATACTCAGTAACGTATATATGGAACTAATAGAATTTTATCATGTTTTACCCCACCCTTACAAACAATAATGCTTGCGTGGTTAACATATGTAGATGACATTTGTCTCCCTCCTCACAACACCAAACAACCCTAATGATGTCCTAAACTATATTAATTTTATTCATCCTTCAGTTCAGTATACAAAAGAAATGCCTTCCAACAACCCTATCCCCTTCCTCAGATACCTTAATTACATGAAATAACAATTATTTGCAATTTACTATATATAGAAAACCAACATTCGCACCAAACTATATACAGCTATCTAATCATTCCCCAAACACAAAATTAGCTGTTCTGGCATCTCTATTTCTCCGTATATGCCTCCTCTCTAGCACACAAGAAACCAAATACATCCACACAATACTTTCAAATCATTCTTTACTGGTCCTTATTTTCATCACAAAGCTTAACAAAGCAAAAGAGGCAATTATAGCACCTTTTTCCTGAAAAATAGCAACACCTCCTTACCAATTCCTCAATTGCCATTATATTCGTTAAAACAAATATTACCAAAAATATTACCATCCCTTATTCCATCAAATAACATCACCTTAAAAACATTCTCAAACCCCCCAAAACGAAAAGTAAATCTCCCCAAAGCGGTATATATCACATCCCCTGCAATACTTGCAATAGAACATATATAGTGAAACCATAGATTTGAAAAAGAAGAAAAATCGGGCACATGTTGAAGACCTTCTGCACAAGGACAGCACAATTCAGCTTAAACAAGTCAGGTATAGGCGTAACACACAGCCACCTTATCAATATCAACAATATAAAGATACCCGTAAAACATCTGGATCACACTAAACCATCGCAAAATCATGGAATCTTTTCGCATTTATAATAGTAACAACCACAATAAGCATCCCGGAAGTTAAGATAGATTTTTATACAAAATGAACATCTGAAAACATCAAAAATTTTCACCACCAATTAAGCGAAGAAAAATAGCAAACCAACTGGAAAGTCTGTAGGCTTCCTGAACTGATGAAGACATCAAGAAAGAAATCCAGTCCCTTAGTCTGAAGAGGTCTCTCGCGTGTCTGGATGAAAATTAGCTTTCCTTTTAAAAACAATTTATTTCATTAAAAAAAAGTGTCTTTTTGAAAAGTTTTTTTAATTTTTTGTGTACATTTAGTAATAAAATGAAGTGACAGTAAAGCATACACTAAAAGAATCCAAGGGCTTCCTCTCAAAGGGATATATATATGGTATATATATATATATATATATATATATATATAGTATAAAGAGTATATATATATATATATATATATATATATATATATATATATATATATATATATATATATATTAAAATCAATAAAAAAACAACCTAATCAATGTCTGGGAAAATATTTAATTTTTTTGAAGATATTTACTTTAAATAAATAATAAATACATTAATATTTTAACAATTATATTTATTTCCTTTTCCGCATACGTGTGATATATCAAATTTCGAATATTTTTATGTTAAAAACTCGGAAAAATTATAATTTGGCCTCAATTTTAATTTGAAATCATAGTAAATACCAAAAAAAAATTGATTATATTTAGGTATGTTTATATATTTTGCATCAATTTATAACAAAGGAGTAATGGAATTAAAATATATTTTTTTATTTCGTTTGATTTAACCCTCTATTCTTTAGTGTAAATTTACAGTTAACCCCGGTTGAAAACCCCGGTTTTTCCTGATTTTTGGCCGGGCCGGGGCCCCGGTCGGTTCCTAATTCCATATACACCATACAGTGTACGTGGACCGTTAGAGGTAGGTAAAACGGCTAATACCATGACATCAAACAGAGGTGCATTGAAATGTAATAAGACAAGTAAAGAAACAGATGTGGACTTGGAAGTGTACAGCCAACAAGCATCAAATTCAACAACTACAAGTTTGAAAAACATAGAAATGCATCCCAGGACACATCGAAAGAAAGGAAGAAGTAAATATAAAAGGAGATGTGCTCCTGTAAATAAAAAGCTAAATATCTATAAGGAGAAAAGAGAAGATAGAATCCGAGAGGCTGTGAATGAGCGTAAGTCAAGATCCTCGACATTCGGAAAGGGCTTAAAGAACCCGGAAGGAGTAACTTCAATTCTAAATTCTCAATTCAACTTTGATATGAAGCATGTAAAGGAAATAGATCAGAAAAGAATAAGAGAAAAATTATTAAGAATAAATAATAATGATAAAATTTTAGAAACAGATAAATATACAACAGAAATTAGAGGTGAACCGTATCTTTATGAAGACACAGATAAAATGTGTGTAATAAAACTCAGAAATAATAAAAGAATTATGCCTAACTATAGATATATATTAGAAGCTCAAGTAGAAAATGAAAAGGCGCAATCAATACCTGATAACAGCATGATAATCACAGAACCAACAGATTCTTTTAGAGCAAGCGCACCCATCTTTGTTCGGAGTACTCTATCAACAGTAAGAAAGGGCAACATAACCTTAGAATTAATTAACTTAGGAAGCCGCCCTATAGATATATTTAAAGGGGAAGCAATTACTACAGCTTATCCAGTCTTGAGAAGAGAAAAAGAAGAAGTGGATAAGATCAACGCCACAAGAAATACTATGATGAGACAAATACATGCCCAAACCATGCAAGAGTCCAGAAAAGATTATAAAAAATGGAAGATACCAACAATGTCGAAAGGGTTGTCAGAGAAGGAACTATACATGACATATAAAGAGATACTGATGAAAGATGAAGACAAACATCGAGTCTTACAACGACCAGAAGAACTCGAAAATATCATTGAGTTTCTCATGAACAACCGAGAGGTCGTAGGTCTTTCAGACGATCCCATAGGACAGTTCCCTAATTATGAATTTAAATTAGAACTAGAAGAGGAATGCCCTAAAGTATTATACACTCCACAGTATCAACAACCTCGATCATATGTCAAAGACATCAACACATGGACAGAAGACCAATTAAGAAATGATTTGATTGAACCATCAGTATCACCCTATTCAAGTCCTTTGTTGGTCATACCCAAGAAGACTGGGGGGAAGCCCCGCATTTGTGTCGACTACCGGAAGATAAACAAATGGACGATCCCAGATCGGTATCCCATACCTCTAATTCAAGACACAGTCAATTCACTAGGGAAAGCATCCATTTTCTCAACTTTGGACATTAACCAGGGTTTCTTTGGGATATCATTGCATAAAGACACACGCCCTATACTAGCTTTTAGAACCCAACGAGGGGCATTTCAGCCCAAGGTGTTACCCATGGGGTTAAAACAGTCCCCAGCAGTGTTTTCAAGGGTAATGGCTCTCGTATTAAGTGGATTAATAGGCATCGATTGTCTTAGCTATATAGATGACATCATAATTTATTCTCAAGATATAACATCACACTATAAAAGTCTATCACGAGTTTTTGAGGCATTGAAGAAGAGCAACTTTAAAGTCAAGTTGGAGAAATGTCAATTCTTTAAAAGAGAGATAGTGTTACTGGACAGGGAGTAACGGTAGATCCAGAAAAACTTAAGACCTTAACAAAGATCAGAACACCTACCAGTGTACCGGAGGTACGCTCGGTACTTGGTTTCTTTGGATTCTTTAGAACGTTACTACCTGGATTCACGTGTACCGCAGAACCCATAACAAAGTTATTAAAGAAAAAACAAGAATTCATATGGGGAGAAGAACAAGAGAATGCATTAAACAAATTAAAAGATTTATTACTAGCTAGATCATTAGTACAATACCCCGATTTTAATAAAGATTTTATAGTAGTAACAGACGCATCCATTCACGGTTTAGGAGCAGTATTATTACAAGAGAACGAAAAAGGAGAAGAACTTCCACTCGCTTTTGCAAGCAGAACTCTGTCAAAAGCCGAGAAGAATTATGCCCCTACCGAGATGGAATGCTTGGGGATTATATTCGCTTTAAGAAAGTTTAAAAATTTAATATATGGTTATAAAATAAGAGACAGACCATTCAGCTGCAGTAGCAATATTCACTAAGAAAGATTATCCAACGGCAAGATTAGCCAGATAGTCTTTAACAGTATATCAGACTTTAATCCAACGTTTGAACACATAAAAGGAACTAAGAACTCAGTTGCAGATTTCCTATCTCGATACATTCCTGATACAGGAGAAAGAGATGAGGAAGAAATAAGAGCAGAACAGGAGCAAGAAAAACTCAATATGATAGAACATAGAAAAATAGAAAATAAAGATTTAAGAAAGAAAACGATAGATAAAAATATGAAAAAGAACTCTAGTAACAAAGATAATAATAAAAATAATAGAGATAATTATAAAGATACTGATAAAAATAATTATAAAGATAATAATATAGATAATCATAAAGATAATATTATAGATAATCGTAAAGATATAAATAAAGATAAAAATAAAGATAAGAGTGAAGAAATTTTAACATTAGATACAGCCACAATTAGCAGAGAACAAAAGAAGTCAGAAGAAATGAATACAGAATATGAAAACCTGAAAAAAGGTACTAAAATAAAAGGCTTAAAATTCTTTAAAGATATGATATATATAAAAGTAAAAGATAATTATAGAATATGGTTGCCAAAATCATTAATAGACATAGCCATAGATATGACACATTCGATACAAGGTCATACTGGTACAGCAAGAACGTTAGAGAAACTAAAAAGAAGATATCATTTTCAGAACATAAGAAAAGCAGTAGAAGATTTCTGTAAAAGCTGTCACACATGTCAAGAAGCAAAGGGTCATAAACCCAAGAAGGCCACTATAAAAACCTATCCTTTAGCAGAACAACCGTTTCAAAAGATTGCTATGGACTTAATGGGTCCACTTACAACATCCTCAAGAGGAAATAAGTACATACTAGTCTTCAAAGATCAACTCACAAGATATGTAGAGCTAGCCGCATTAAAATCAAGAGATAGTGAAAAGATAGTAGACGTTTTTATAAATAGAATAGTAGTAAATCATAGCTTACCAGATCAAGTGCTGAGTGACAACGCAGCCGAATTTATCGGAAAGCTTATGAAGGGTGTCTGTCGAAAATTTAACATAAAAAAGGTAGAGATTAGCAGCTACCATCCAAATAGTAATGGATTGGTGGAAACCTGTAACGCTAATATAGCTAACTTCTTAAGATGCTACGTAAAAGACAATCAGCGTGATTGGGACCAATACTTACCTTTGGCTCAAGCATCCATAAACAATACCTATAATAGTAGTATTAAAACAGATCCCCATTTCCTACTATATGGTTACACCAAAAGAATGCCGTCAGATTTACCATCTCAAGCTTTGATAAAACCTAAAGAACTTAAAGTAATAAAAGAAGATGAGAAGATAGAAAAGATATATAATAGAATTAAAGAAATAAGAAGGCAAGCCAGAATAACGTTAGAAAACGAAGTTAAGAAATATTCGACTCAAAACAGCAAAGGAGCGAAAGATAGACCAATCAAAATAGGAGATTTAGTATACACACAAGCAATCAAACCACCACATCTATCACCAAAGTTATTCCGGAAGTGGAAAGGACCGTTTAGAATTGAAGGATACGGGAACGAATTTGAAAACAGCAACACTTATATCTTAAGAGATCCAACAACAAATAAAATTTATAGAGTACACAAAGATAACTTTAAATTGGCCAAAACACGAAGTAGAGATAAAAGAAATAAAAAGAGGAAAAATAAAAATATACCATCAGACATAAGACAGGAAAACAATAATAATAATAGTAGAAGGAACAGAAATCAAGTAAGATCAGAAGTTGAAGATGATGATAGTGATGATAACGAAACAAGAGTAGTATATTTAGAAACAACCATGAATAAAAACATTGGTAATGTAGCAAGTCAAGAATCACTATTAAATAACGAAGAAGAAATACCTGAAGCTGTAGAGGAAGATGTAGAAATAAATGAAGTAGTAGCAGAACCAGAAGTAAGATTCGCTACAGTGGAGCAAGAACCGATGTTCGAAAGAACAGAAGAATTAACTAGTAATGTTGCACAAGCCATAGCATTACCAGTATCGCAACCAATAGAACAGCATATACAAAAGTTCCGACGAAAGGAAAAAGATCCGTTGTATAGACCAAAACATCAATATACGATGGTAGAAAGATCACCTGTACGGACGAGACATGCAACCTCTCGTACAGAAACAACAGATCATACAACAGAAGAATTGCCAGAAAAACCGCCAGATCTACCACCAAAACGAGGCAAATCTAAACCGGTAAAAAAGGTTACATTTAGTGATCCAAAAGATAAAAGATAAAGCAAAAATATAGATAGATTTTTTTTTTTTGTAAATATTGATTATACATAATTTTTGTTTTTACAAACAACACAATTTTAGTTTTAGTTATATAAAACGGGTACACAATTAGATTATATACATATATACAATCAGAGTACCATAATTTAATATTAATATTTAATATTAACACTAATCCTTTCTAATCCTAATACGTTTTCACAACCATCCCAAGTCTAACCATTAATTTAAGGAACCTACTATACTGGCATATGATTTTATTTTGGTATAGATGGATGTTGATAACCTCACAACACCAAGGAGATTGTCAGATCTCACTGCAATCAAAGTTGGAGTTATGGTAGTCAACAACAGTCGTTCCAAAGCAATTTTTAAGCGAAACCTCGCGAAGGAATGGCGTAACGAAAAAGCATCACGAGATGTCTACGAAACAGAGATAGACACTATGGAAAGAAAATACATAAGGAAACAGAATGTGATAGCAAGACAGGTCAGTGCACAATTACAACTTCCTACAATATTAGAGAATTTTGTTCAATTATGGATAAAAGTAATAGTAACCAAAGTAATAGATTGGATTACCACCCGAGTGCAGAATCACATCTCAATAGAAGTAGATGACCTAATAGATTTGTTAGATCATAATTGCTTTAACCATCTAGGCATGATTAAGGACAAAGAAGTGTTTATAAGAATTAGAAGATACCTAGAGATCAACAATGAAGATATAACTAAGATACAAGTTCACTTAGAAGATTATCAACCAGGTGAATATAGAGGACATGACAGTAGAGAGTTATTAGAAGATTGTTTGAAATATGGTATTGAAAATAAATTATATGGGATTGTGCAAGAATTGGAAGAAAATCAAGAATGGGAAGATCTAGAACTGATAGCACAAACAATAATGAAAGACAATAAAAACATAATTAGATCCATGAAACCCATATACTCAAACACAAATACCATAACTAAGATCCTAAGAGCATTAACTAAAGCTGAGAGACCAAGAAATGTTCTATATTCATTGAGAGACGGTAATGAACTGATTGGACATTTAGCAAGTTTGTTAGAATGGCCATATCAGAATATGTTTTGTACAGAATGTACACACATAGCGAAAAAATTAGCTTACCTAGGAGGGTGTAGCGATATGTTAGATGTAATATTAGAAAAGATATTATTGGAAGAACATTATCCTATAAATTACGGAGATATGTTAAAGATATTTTGGAACAATATACATCCAGTTAGTCAGAAGAGCATGGGTGGTATGAGAATATCACCAAGAATCTTATACAAATTGCTAAAACTTGTAAATTATAGAAAGGAAGGAATAGAATATAAAATAATAAAGGATATTGTTAATGGAAGATCGTTCAACCACAATAAAGATTTGTTAATGACAGTATGTATGCAAGCATGGAACATCGATGTGTTTGATGTCCCACAAAAACTAACATACTTCATGGATGAAGAGAGTATACTTACATTGAAGAGAGAATTATTACCATCAACTCATACGAGTGTAAGAGATTTAATTGGTATGTGGTTACAATACTACAGAAGAAATAACGTGAGAATATTGTTTAGATTTCTTGGAGAACAATTTATAGGAACAACAATTTCCTACATCTATAGATCTCGATATTTTTTGAACACTTTGCCGGTGAGATGGAAATTAACATGGAAAGGTAGAGAATGGATTGCATCAACGAGAATATCACACGTTGAGAGGTTTACGATGACAGGAAGATTGTAGTTACATCAATGCGCACGCACCAAGTAAAATAAGTAGAATTAGTAATCGAAATGTGAATAAGCATTTCCTTAGAATTTAAATGATTTTTCTAGAATCTAATACTTTCAAATACTTTAATTAATATTTTATTAATTTATTAATACTTAATAATTTTAATCTTAAAAAATTTTTATTAATAGTTAGTAATTTTTAATCTTTAAATTTTTTTTTAATTTTTCTAATCACATTAATGTCTATATACAGTACAAACGCTAAAACGATATCAGTAACTTAACAATCTGAAACCATTTCACAAGACATGTTACAACAATTTACAATATGTTACAACAATTTACATACAACAATTTCAAAACACATTTTGAATACAAGATTCTCACAATTTTTTTTAACTAACATTTTTACGTTTACAACATCTCTCTATTGCACAATAACAATTCACACATATGGATCTTTCAACTTTTTGAAAACCCATACTGCGCTGATATTTCTTTTTCAAGGTATTGACGATTGGGATAATTCAGAGAGAATAGAAAGATATAATCTAGAGAAAAGGCTGGAAAATGAGACGTAAACGAACACCTTCAAAACGAATCTCAAATGAAGATCTGAAGAAAATACTTCAACCAGTAATACAAGAATATCCATATTCAATCACAGTGCAAATATTAAGCGACAAGCCGATAGAAGGCACGATTCACTACGTTCCAGCACGCCTATCGATGAAAACAAAAGGAAAATAAACACACATAACGGATTACTATTTATTAGTTTAAAATGATTTATTTCAATATTTGAATTTTAACTTAGTTTTAAATTTTGAAAATTTTGATTTTTAAATTTTTTGTTCAGAGGAGGGGCAACTGAAAAGTTAGTATTGCTCAATCTGGAAAATTTATTTAGTTCAATAACAGGATATTGGGAAATCCAAATATCATAATAATAATTATTAAATGTATTTTATTATTGAATTAACAGGATATTTCACAATGTGAAAAACCCATATCAAAACAAATATCATTTAATAATTTAATTTCGATATCACTTAATAATTTTTTATTTAATTTCGCAATCTAATTTCATATAATTTCTTTTTAATATTCCATATTACATAATATTTTTCCGATGACAACACGATAGTGGAAAACTTGTAAACAACTTTAAGGGTATATATAAGGAACCACATTTAGAGATCATTCCGATCTCAGCAACCGAAATATAAAAAGAAAGATTTAAAAGTAAATATAATTCAGTACACACCTTACAAAAACTGAACAAATTTAAAGTTTTATTTTTTCGATCATAGAAAAAAATTGACAGTAAAATAATTTCTTTAAAAAATTTTAGTTCAAATATTTAAACTCAGAAATTTCCGCGAAATCATTTTTAACTTAGAAAGTTTACGAAATAATTTTGTAGAATTTATTCTAACTTTGGAAACTTCATTTACAAATTTATAATAATTATAACGCGTAAATTTCATTCGAAATAACATATCAAAAAATAAGTGAGTAAGTAGAATTTTCAATCGATATTTTAAAACTAATAATAATTTAACGTGAGTATTATTATTATTTTTATTATTGTTTATAGTCAACTCAATTTATTAGATTGAATTCCCATAGTCATTTGTAAGTATTTTTGGATTTGAAAATTTTTCAATTTAAAAGACTACTTGAATTTTAATTTCAAATTTTTAATTCAGTTTGAATTTTAAATTCAATTTAAAGGTATTCAATTTTAACTTTCAATTTCATTACAACCTAATTAAATTTGAATCTTAAATATTGCCTTGCCTTTGAAATACCTGGAAGGAAATTCATCTGGAATAATAATAATAATATTAAAAATAATAATATTAATAATAATAATAATAATAATAATAATAATAATAATAATAATAATAATAATAATAAAAATCATCAATAATAATAATAATAATAATAATAATAATAATAATAATAATAATAATAATAATAATAATAATAATAATAATAATAATAATAATAATAATAATAATAATAATAAAAATAATAATAATAATAATAATAATAATAATAATAATAATAATAATAATAATAATAATAATAATAATAATAATAATAATAATAATAATAATAATAATAATGTTTGGCTAGACAGGATGGACCGCCATCATTAAATTAATTTGTCATTTACAACGTCATTAAATTAAGACGTCATGATTACGTCATCGGTAAGCGGATATTTATTTATATCAATCATCGATAATAATTTAATAAATACGCGACAACGAAAGCAAAATACAAAGCAAATTTCTAAAGCAAATATTTAATAAATTGCAAATATATATATAATATATATATATATATATATATATATATAGCCAATATAAAAAATAATATATATATATATATATAATATATATATATATATATATATAATATATATATATATATATATATATATATATATATATATATAAATATAACAACAATATAATAATATATGTAACTATATATATATATATATATGCTATATATATATATATATTTATACTAAATATATAATATATGTATAATATATATATGTATAATAGCATAATAACTAGCAGCAATAACCTTAATAACCAGCATAGCATAATGCTAATATATTAACTATATCTATATATCTTCTTCTTAATATCTTAATATATATGTATATAATGTATATATATATAACAATATATATATAATAATACTTTAAACTAACTTCCAGGAAGATATGAAATTTATCATAAGAGCAGTAAATAACTATATTGCTTTGTTTGTTGTTTGTTTGAATTGGAAATGTACTTATGAACTATATGTTGAGCATACGCAACCATATAAATGATTGTTTATGTTTCCACATATAATTATATAATATATATATTTATATATATATATATATATATATATATATATATATATATATATATATATATATATATATATATATATATATATATATCTTTCTTTATATATATATATATATATATATATATATATATATATATACATAAATATATATATATATATATATATATATATATATATACTGCTATACTATATATATATATATATATATATATATATATATAACTATATATATATATATATATTTATTATCCATTTTGTTTTAATTTATTTTTACAGAAGAGGAAGTCTAAGGGCAAGATCCAATTTTAGGCTGGGGCTGGCCCCATTTTCCACCACCTAAAAATGGACATAAAATTCGGAATTATCAGCCGATTTTGACTATATAAACGCCAAAATGTAGCTTTTTGGCCTGGCAAACGTTGTTTTCCGGTGTTTTTGGTGTCTGTAAGTCATTATTTCAGAATTTCAATTTTCAAAACCAGCATTTTTGACATTCTTGGACACAACTTCCAGATTTTTCCGAAATGACTTCCAAACTTGAAATATGCATAGATGGGTCCATTACCTAAAAAGTACAGAAGTACTTTTTCGATTTTTGAGTTTTTGTGCTCCGCGTTGTCCAATTTCCAAACTCACTTTTTTGGATTTTGAAATGAAAAATTGAGATAAATTTTTTTCTGTTTGGGCGAGGTGGATGAAATTTACATAAGAACATATGTAGTCGGAGTGGCACATTTTAGATAATTTATTTGTATATGCATTAGTTTAGTTTGTCCATGGAACAAATTTTTCAAAAAAAAATTTTGGGGAAATTTTTACAAAAATTTTCTTTGGTATACAAAATTATCTAAGTAGGTAATATCTTCATGATATAAGCCCGGAAAATTTGATGTTGATCAGGATAAGTAAGGAAAAAAATATCTCAATGTTCCACTTTTTTGGAGCGACTAAATATTTGAAAAGTGAAAGTGTTGAATAATTTTTTTCTATATCCGATCCAGTGATTTTCAGGGCGTGGTGGAGGCGAGACCACCACACACTTATGAATTTTTTTGTATACTCAGAAAATTTTTAAAATTTCAAATTTTTTTAGGCTATTTCATCAAATCAAGGCAATGCAAAATTGCATGTTATCCGACTTACATATGTGCAATTTCATCCCTTCGCAAAGGCAGAAAAGTGTTATCTCAACCCTCATTTCAAACTCAAAAAAAGACGGTTCAAATGGTTTTAGCACGCGGTAACTAAACTCAAAAACTCGAAAAACTGCTTCTGGCTGCTGAGTAATGGTTATGCATGACTGGTTGAGTCATTTCGGCATCTGGAGAGGCTGTATTCCACAATGTCAAACATGGAGTTTAGTGAAAATTCTGAAATAGCTACGAACACAAAGCGCCGGGTATGGCGTTTGCGGCAAGCACGACCCAGTGTTTCTCAATTCAAGTCACGGCGATAAAGCCAGGCCTATGTCCATTTGGAAGAATGAAGAGCGCGCCAATCGTGGATCTTGCTAAATTCGTCTGGGTTTCTTTGTTCTTGAATCATTCTTAGAATTTTTAGTAATTTCTTTGGTCTAAGTTCTGAATTCCTAAATGCTCATTTTCTTTGGTAATATCTTTGATTTCCATTTCATATTTTATAAAGACATTTTTAATTTTTACAAATTTTGATTAATATTTTTAAATATTCAATAATATTAATGAACTAGACATAGA